>PVKB01000397.1:199591-413854 GCA_004027205.1 Ctenodactylus gundi
TGACAAACATGCAAAGACAACACTGTAGAATTTATTCACTCTAATTTTCAGTTATGTCATTTACCTGTGAGGCTTTTGGGGGACACTCCAGATTGAAACCATAGTATCTACCTAAATTCCCGGCCTGCTATTGATAGGGCATTTTAAATTTAATTTTTTTTTTTGGACAAGTTCCTCTGCCTCTTAAGAATTACCGTGAACTCCATCCAAGGAACATATGTTTCTGTGCCTTATACTTATCAGTAATGTATTGAAAGTAAAAAGATTTTTGAGTAGCAAGCTCAAGCTCCCTTAGCTGCCAGCGTGATGACGTCACACACAACAGTATCTTCCGGAAAACTAATGTACCTGTTGAGAGTGAGGGTGCATTAAGAAAACAAGGCGTGTGTATTACTGTGGAAAACTGTTTGGTGGTGCCCGGACCGACGTATGCGAACTGCGGCTCTATGATGAAGGCAGCGTCCTGGGCAGGAGGGAGGGCTCAGTACTGCCAGATGAAGGAACCACCGGGCTCCCGTTGTTGAAAGGCGGAAAAGCGACCAGAGAGGCCCAAACAAACAGAACCGTCACAGCTCCATTACACGTCTCTGCAGGTTCTTGTCCCCGGAAAGAGGCGCTAGCAATCGCCCTTCCTCCTCCCAGCTGCCGGTATAGACTCGCAGGACCTCCAGAGCCCACCCGGGATCCAGAATCGCCTCCTCTCAGCGCCGTCCGCCCGGCCTAGCGCGCGTGCGCGTGCCCAAAGACCGGCTCCGCCCCAGAGCCTCTCAGCGCGCCTGGCTCCCATGGCAACCGGGAGTTACCACCCCTACAAGCCTCCAGGCTAAACCATTCGCTTCCGGAGCTTTCTCAGGAGGGGACAGAAGAAGAAAATTTTGTAGAAAGCCCGAGAATTACCATGATCCCATTCTCACTACCTCACGTTAAAGATACACTTCTCTGTCTCTTCCAGCCAGATGGCTCCGCGAGGGCAGCGCAGCGCTTCGTCCACCCGGCTGGAACGCCCCCACCACAGGCTGCGGTCGCGGTCGGCGCGGGGCGGGGCGACGCGCCCGACGTCACGCGCAGGGGCGGGGCCGCGCGCCGCGGGGCGGGGAGGTGGGCAAGATGGCGGTGGGCGAGTGAGTCACCCCGGATCCCTCCAGCAGCTGCGGAGACTCCGGGGCGGGGGTCCAGCCCCCTCGCCCGCCTTCCTCCGCTCCCCCGCCCCCGGACGCCTCCTGCGTCCCTTCCTCCCTCCGCCTCGGGGGGGCAGGCCGGGTTCCCAGGACGCCATGTCGGACT
Source organism: Ctenodactylus gundi (assembly GCA_004027205.1). Classification (NCBI taxonomy): domain Eukaryota; kingdom Metazoa; phylum Chordata; class Mammalia; order Rodentia; family Ctenodactylidae; genus Ctenodactylus; species Ctenodactylus gundi. The sequence continues at coordinate 200,876 of PVKB01000397.1, forward strand.
CCGAGGAGGAAAGCCAGGACCGGCAACTGAAAATCGTCGTGCTGGGGGACGGCACCTCCGGGAAGGTCAGTCCGCGAGCGGGCCCGCCCTCCCAGGCCTGCGGGAGCCCGGCGCGGCCCCTGCGCCCCAGCCACTCCCCCGCCGCCCCGCGTCGCCTTGCCAGCCCGGGCGCGTCCTGGGCCTGGAGCCCGCAGGTTGTGGCCGGGCGGGCGGGCAGCGGGCGCGTGGTGCAGGCCGGGCAGAGCTGTCCAGCGCCCGCCAAAAACAAGTCCATTCCGAACTCCTGGCCGGGCTTGCGAGCTCCTTCCGGACTCGGGCCGCGTCGCCTCCCCTGGGGGCTTTCCACCGTCTCCCCTCGGGGACTGCAAGGTTCTGCCCGCGCGCCTTCTCCCCGTCCTTGCAGTCCGGGGTGCACCTCGCGCCCCGCCCCGTTCCCGTCGGATGCAGGTCCCCTGCGTGAGGACTGGGAGCCGTCCCTGAGCCGGTCGGATCCCAGGAGGGCGCGGGGCCGGCCTGTCTGGGCTTCATCTGTGAGGTGACGGTAACCGTCCGTAGGGTGTCACCGCAAAGGGTGGAAACGCACATGCACATAAAGCTTTTTAGAGCACAGCGCACACTCAATAAACGGTGCCATTTTCGTGCCATACCTGTCTCTGGTCCCAGCACAGCACCTGTCAGCAGGAGCGTTCGTCCAACAGATGTTTGTGGAACTCAGGTTGTGGACAGGATGCTGAGGTTAAAGCTGTCAGCATGACGGGCCAATCTCTGCCTTTATGTCCGGCTCTCGGTGACCTTTGCTTGAATGAAGGAAGGAAGGAAGCAGTGCGCGAGAATACCCCGCACTCTCAGTCCCCTGCCCTCCTAGGCAGGGGGGTTCTTGATCCAAGACTGTGCAGCTCCCGAAGTTGGAGCGGCTCGCTGGGATCTCAAAGGATGTGCAACCCAGTAGAGCGAGGAGCCTCCGTCCCAGTCCCCTTCACACTGTCGCTGCTGTCAAAAGTACCAACACTTTTTGGGGGGAGTATTTGTAAAGTTTGTCCCTCTCCCACTCCCCCTTTTCCAGCCAGAGTCTTGAGTTCTAGCTGCCAGATTTGCCGTTTTCATCTTCGCGTTTTCGCGTTGCTGATGTAGTTTGGACCTCCGTTTCTCTGGTGACAGCTTCTCTTTGCATCCTCTCTGGCAGTTGGCTCAGCTTCTGCTTCTGGTTCTGGAATTCTTGTTTCTAGGGCTCCCTGGGAAAGATGCCATTCGTGTGCAAAATTTGGAATAGTGTGTGAATTTCTTGTTTTTTCCTGATACTTTGATATTGAATTTTAATTTGAGGAAAAAATGTAATGTGCTGTGAATATCTGTAAATATTCTGAGAGAAGAAAAGAACTTGGGACTTTGCTTTATGAAATATTTATTGTATATATTGTACGCTCAAAAACTTTGAGTAAGATTTAAGTATCAGCGTTTAGATATCTTTGTTCAACAAAAATTTTTAAGTTGAATTTTTATAATTTTCCCATTTAAAATTTATTAATTTAAAATTTTAATTTAAAGTTTTTTGAGACAGTATCTCCCTATTTATTCCAGGCTGCTTTTCAACTTAGAACTCTTATGTCTCAGTCTCCAAGTGCTGAGATTATAGGTGTGAGCTGTAGGCCTGGTTTATTTAGGTTGTCTTTTGAATGGTACCTAATGTTTTCCTTAAATTTTGTTATTTTCAATTAATAACTGAACATCATTTCTATTTAAAATTACAGTAACAATCTACACTAATAATGCAAATGCAAACATAGTATCATATTTTACTAAAGTTTTATCTTCCAGAGTTTATCTACTGTACGTGTATTACTTAGTAAAAATTAGTTTTTCCCCAAATTATTTTTATTAGTATATGCTTTTGATACATAGTAATTGCATTAATTTTTTATCTTTTAAAAATTTAGACTGTCATGTATGTTTTCCCCTTGTTTAATGTGAATAATTATGTTTTTCAGCTGTTCATAGCTTTGTCTAGATAAAACATGATTTATTTGCTTTCATAGTGTTGAATTAGGATAATCATTCTGTTTCAGAGAATATTTGTATATAATATTGATATAATTAATAATATATAATAGTTTTATTTACTAATCTGTTTTAGAGCTATAACAACTTTTTCCTGTCAGAAATATTCTGAAATAAGCATCTGAAACCAAACCTTCTAACCTACTTAACCTCACCTTCCATTATTTGTATATCAAACATTTTTTTTCTTCTGTGTTCTTACTCGACTCTCAAATTAGTGGTAGCTACCAACATTCTCATTCCATTTCATTTACTGTCCTTTTGTTTTTGAAACTCAGCTTGTCTTTCATTCTTATGTACACCTTATTTTAACTCCTTGCTGTCTTCCTAGCATTAGCTTTTCCTGCTGGAAATTTTTATGTACTCTGACAGAAGCAAGGAAAGTACTGAGATAACCACTAATGGTTTCTTCAGGAGGAATTTAGCTCCTCCCTCCAGTAACACGTGTTTCTGTTTCTTCACTGTTCAGACCCATAATGATTTTATTACACATATTATTAACATTTTTTGAGGTAAAACTATTTTTTGGTGGCATATCAGTGTTTGTAAGTGCAGTTTGATAGAAATATCAGTCGTTTTGCAAATATATCTATATTTCACATAAAATATTTTAGATATGATAGCCAGTTGTTTCCTTTGTAATTGCTTTATAAAGATTTTACAGTATGTTATTGGATTATTTTTATAGTAAATTATAGGATAGCATAAAGTCTTGGTAATTGAAAAACAAGTTTCTGCTACTGACTCACTTGCTTTTCTGTCTGAGTCGCGTAGCAGGCTATCAGAAGATGATATAAAAATCTATTTTAGTACTTTTTGTGTTCTTTTTGGACTATACCTTTAATTGTGTATACCCCATTGTAATAAAATATCCTATGACTTTCAAGGTTTATGTGTGCCTCAAGTGTTTAAATATCTAGAAGCCCTGTTTCCAAAAAGAGAGCCTTACTCAGAATTTTTATTAATATAGAAAGTAAACTTTTAAATCTTAATGAGAAAAATTACAACAAATGACATTATGTTGGTATTACACATAGTTTGTTTCTTTTTGATTTTTAAATATCTCAACTATTTATGTATTAAATACTTAAAATGGTTATATCAGTATAAGCAGTGATAGTTACAGAGACTTTTCACAAATAATTCTGTGCTGTAAACTACACATGTTCAATGACATCATTGAAGCCATATGAAACCCAAAAAATTTTTAATAAGAAATGCTTAACTCATTTATTTTGATCTCTCCATTTTGATATTGGCATGTTTCAGGGAGGTAACGAAGGCAAGAGTTAATGTCTAGAGGAGCAGCTTTCATATGGTAGTGGTCAGTAAATACTCAAATCGTGTATCTTAGAATATTAAAAATGCTGAATATTTTACTACTAAAAATTTAGGGTTAGGTTATGTAACTTGCCATGAAAAATATGGTTCTTAGTTAAAAATTAATTTGTTAAGAGGAACTGAAATTTGGCAAATGTTTTGTATATATTTTATCTTAGCTTTTATTATTTTAAGACTTGAAGTACACGTTTGACTTTTAAAATAAAAAAAAAATGATTCTCCCTTAACTTTGGTGGTATGTCTTGAGGCTTAGCAAAATTTCCTTTCCTTAAGGGGGTATTTTTGAAAATTAAAAATAGTTCACTTAAAATGTTTAAGAACACTGAGTTAGTTACTTCATTTTTGTATCAGAATGATTATTTTTTTGCTTTGCTAAGAAATGATACTCTCAAAAAGCTCTTGAGTTTTTGAATGAACATTAAGGTTTTATTAAAGAAAAAGTAGGTGACTATTTTGGTTATAATATAACCTGTTAGCATTAAGGTCTTTGGATGGAAATAATTATTTTGTCTGCTTTATATTAATCTTAAAAACATTAGCTTGTTTATTTAAAAGGCTCATATTAGAGTCATTCCATATGGTTATTTTTGTTAACATGATTAAAACAAAAACATTTGAAAATTAAAATATTTTTCTTGTGAGGAAAAAAGAACTTTAAATCAGCTTTTATGTCCTTAATTAGGGTTTTTTATTAGTTGAAGGCATAGCTACCCTCAGAATATTTAACATTAGAAACAAATCTTACTTTTCTAAAATTTTAATGAACTGATACCTAAGGTTCAGATTTTACTGTTACTTTGTTTTTTCTACTGATACTTTCCAAATTTAAATTTTCATCAAGTAGAAGGAGTTAGACAGTGGGAGTTTTAAAGAGACAAAAATGACTAGTTTGTTGGGCTGACTGCTATTAAGAGCAATTTACCTAGGAGTGTCAGGTCCCTCCTCCTCTTGTAACTGATTAGAGCTGCTTAGAGTTGCTTGTTGACTTAATTGGACTGTGCATATTAAGATTGCTTAATAAGATTTAGTTGAGGGTCTTAATTTTACATTTCTTAAATTAATTTTGATATTGTGTATGTCAATTTTTTTAGACCTCCTTGGCTATGTGTTTTGCTCAAGAAACTTTTGGGAAACAGTACAAACAAACTATAGGACTGGATTTCTTTTTGAGAAGAATAACCTTGCCAGGTAAGAGACTAATAAAAAAATTTTAACGTAGAAGATTGTATAATTCTTACAATAAGGGGTGTAAGGCAGAAATATGTAAAATAAATTTTGATGCTGCTTTTGCAGAAAAACGCACGTACTCAGTAAATCAACTAGCAAGATTAACTTTCATCTGCATCTAGCATAGGGGTGTATCGTGCACGGGTGTGAGAAAAGCACCACCCTTGCCTCTCTGTATTTATCCACTTGGCAGTTTTGAGGATAAATAATTGCTTATAAAATTCTAAAAGGCTTTTCAAAATTAAATGCTATACATTTGTTAGCAGATACTGCATTTACTAACTGTGAAAAGAGTGGGAAGGATTATTTTTAAAAATATTATTTTGATTAGCTTCTGCTTCAGTTTTTTGTTTGAAAGTTGGAACAGAAGTATAATGTAGCTATGGAACTTCTGTGCTCTAATATGTGAATGCTGTTTTATGCAAGGCAGCATGAAATTGCTGGCATTTAATAGACCACTAAAATTTAGGGTCCCTAGGCACTCATAAAAATACAGTTTGAGCATTCAAGATGTCTCAGTTCCCCATGCAAAGAAACTATTTACATGCCCGTTGCAGCACATTTTGTGGGAAATACAGGGAAATAACAACACAAAATGAGTGGTTGATGTTCTAAGTTAGTTTCTGAACAATTGGGGCTTTAAAATGCCCTGTCCATTCAGTTCAATGGTTAAATTATATGTTTAAAATATTTTTTAATAAATTGCTTATCTTGATTGACGGTGTAAGCATCCATCCTCTTCCCTGTGAGGACACACTTTTGAATAAAATTGCTCCAAGTGTAATGTCAGATACATAAACTGGAATGTGAGTGATACAGTGAGACAGGATTTATTAAATACCAGGATTATTGAAATAAGTTAAGTTCTCAGACAGTCTACCTATTGGACAACTCCCTGTGAAAATTATAGAGAAGCTAAGGAAAACTCTTGGTAATTGGAAATATCCTTTATATCTCATTACTGAGGTACTCAGTTATATTTTGTGATGACTGGTCTTGGTTGTCAGTGAAAAATAGATGAGTAGATTGAACATGGGAAAAATTCTGATTTTTCCATTATTAAGTTATTATTCTGCTATGTTTAACAAGAAATAGGTATATTTTTTCATCCATGTTTTCACCTAATACATTCAAATTTGAAAATATCATTTTACTTGTATGCTTTTATTGATTAATGCTATATCAGGGTACTTGAAAAAAATCACTAGGAGAATGCATGTGCAATTTATGTAAAACATATGCTGAAAACTTTGTGTAAGATTTTTTTTAAGTGATGCTGCTGTACACACAGCACTTGAATGTAGTATTTAGTTGTTATTTTATTATAATACTTAACAAATCACCAACTCTGTCTTGATAATTTTTAGTTTCCTGATTTTTTTAGTTGAAAATGTAAGGGGAACAAATTCCTCTTCAAATGCTATAAATGGTTTGGTTTTGGACATTTTATATATGTGATATCTATGATGATTTTTATAAAAATTTTGGTATCCTTGAAACCTTAATATATAGTAACATTTTGGACTTCAAAAAATTTTAGATTACAAGATGACAATTAGGACCTGCATACTTTTAATTGATGTATATTTTAGTTTTTCTAGTGAAGTTTTCATTTTGAGGAGCAAAGTTCCAGAAAGATTTTAAAAATGTTTTTAAAAGACAGCTTTATGGTACTTAAGAGCCTGAAAATAATGGTAGAAATTCCAGTTGGAAAAATTGGTCTGGTATGGTGTCTTGTTAAATAATGAACAGGTATATTAAGAAGGGAGGTGAATAAATTACAAGTGTCATAGTGTATCCTTTAGATACTTTTAACTCATTGTAAATGTCAGATATAGGAAGATTAATATTTGTGTCATTTGTTGTGTAAAACTTTACAAAAAGTATTTTTGAATTTATAATAAAGCAGCATAGTATGTGAGTCTAATATTTGCTACCAGTTGAGTAAGTCTCCTTATCAGTCAGACTGTTAGGGGTGTAAACCTTCTGTTCATCACTTCACATTCTCTACAGACAAGTTTGCAAGGTATTACTTTGAAAATACTCATCCATTTTAGTATGTCTGCTGATTTGGTATGCTGTGTAGTCTGGATGCAACCACTGTGCAGACTTTATTGCTTAAACTAGTGTATCTTAGTTATTCAGAGATTCTGCTGATAGAGCTTCTTAAGAGTGTTGATCAAGATACTTTCAGGAAGCTTGTGGGTATAGTCCAGTAAACAACATTCTAGTGTGAAAAGGATTTCTGAGTCTTTATTTTTTTTTTAAAAAAGTGGGCAGTCTTGTGTTTTTAGTTCCATCTCGATTATAGAACACTTCAAGTAAGGTTAACCAAGGCAAAAAGTATACTTTTACAAGGTCACTTTTGAATCCTCTAAGTGACTTTGACTCACACTAGGAGCAATTTGCTTGTATTTTGTATTTTATTTGATTTTTTTCATAGTTATGTGTCATTCTTAGAAGCAGAGATTTCTGTAACATATGTATGAGATTAGATTGCTGACAGTTTCCTTATTTCCTAGAAATTTGTGTTAGATGGGTTGTCTTTTTACAGTTATAATACTGGTTATTTGTGTACTTACATAGTTTTGCAAGTATGTCATCTTGAAAGTAGGATACTTCATATATTTTTGCTGCAAAAATATTTTATGTGTGTGAAATGACTATGAGGGTCATATCATTTCTTGATGCTATGATAGTAAATTTTTAAGACTAGGCTAGCAAATTGTGTACCACTGATAATTCTAGTGGATTATCAACAGTATATACAGCTATTTTTACTTTAAAGTCACTAGAACTTAGGTCTTAAAAACAAGCAAATAACTGTGTGTGTTTGGAAAGGTGTAGATTTTAAAAAGTGCCCTTGTAACATAAGTATAAATTGAATAGATGATTTAGAGTCTTGGAAAATTGCATTTAGGATTGGGAACCCTAACCAAGAGCTGGTCCTAAGCATTTATAGTATCTAATTTAGAGGAATCTGAATCTCAGAATGTGAAGAAGGAAAGGCAAGGAGAAAACTCAACAGTATCTTGATGTGAGGATAAACAGTAGATTGTTGGTTCTGAAATTAAATACCTTTTAATAAGTATTGATTATTGCTTAAAATCTTGCTCTATAAAAATTAGGTTATTAAGCCCTATTTTTTGATGTAAACAAATGACTTTGAAGACTTTTGCAAATACAATAGATTACTGCCTGCTTGTCTAAGGGCTTTTGAAACTACTTCGAATATGTCTAGTGATGGCTAGCTCTTTCTCACATAATTGCAGATGGTGTTATAGGAGAATGATTGCAAAAATTTAGATTTCTAAGCAATTAGGTTTATAGAAGTTCTTGGACAGATCTTAGTCTGTGACATTTTAGTCTTCACATTCATAGGGCTTTAAGACTATTTCTGTCATTGCTCTACAAATGTTGAAAGTGTGTTTTCGGGAATGATGACAATTGATAAACTTCACTTGTTCTCAGTAGTGCTGATGGAAGTTCCTCCTAGAAATCCTCTGCACAGTGGCATATGGAACATGCCTATGTCCCAATAATGAAAAGAGTGTATCGGAAACCCACCAAAACTTAAATTTAAGGTTAAGACATTTGCTGGTTAGTCCAGTGTCATCTTTTCTTTTCAATTGTATAGTTAAATGCTATGGCTTAATTGTCTTAGTGTTTTACATAGGCATGTATCCATTTCTTTATATTCTTTTTAGTTTTTGAATTTTTAAGTTTTTATTTTGATTTTTTTCTTATGGGGGTATTATTCAGAAGGTGCCAATTAAGATGTTAGAGAAAACTACATAATTTCGTGAGGAAAAAGAATTTTGAAGTGTTATTCTAAAATGCATTGTATTTGACTTTTGTTGTCTTGGTAAGATAATTATCTTGTATTTTTGACAAATGCTTTGTAAAATATTTTAAAGATTGCCTTTTGTTGTTGCAAAATGCTTTTATAATAGTTGTAAGGGGAATATTTAAGAATATAGAAGCTTTGAGGCACATAAAATTTTTTCAGTGAACATGCTTTGAACAGGTATAAATATGTCAAAATGTTTAATGACATACAGGGTCTATGTATCATACATTGGTTTCTAGCAGGACTATCAAATATGTTTATTTTTAGAGATTATAATTTAAAACATATAATATTTTATTACATTTACTTTTATGTATAATAGCTGATGTTCAAATTAAAAAAGATTCATTCATCTGAGTTGAAATTACTGGTACATTTTTGTAGTCTGTTATTATTCTGTGAATTTTTGAGCTATAGAGTTTAGAACCAGTAGCAAAATTCCTATGTGTGATTGGGTGGTTAGTGTGTCAAGCTTCAGTGTTTATTTTTAGAATATATTTCTTACTCCATGCATATGTGCTTTATTTCTCTATTCTCTAAGAGCATTGCTTTTATTTTTTAAAGCTTATACATTAACACTTCATTTTGTTTTGAAGAATATTGTAAATATGTGTCCTTGTAAGTGGAGTAAAGTGATAAACCTTAATTTCCTACTGTAATTTCTTTGACAGTATTATTTTTACAATTTCAAATATTTGACCACACACCTTTGCAGAATAAAAGGCAAATTGGGTTCAATTTATCGTTAGGACTTAGCATTCTGTGAAACTGTGCTTAGCTGTTACATTGCTGTTTAACTTTTTTATTCTTGTTTTCTTTTTTTATGATTAGGAAATTTGAATGTTACTCTTCAAGTTTGGGATATAGGAGGGCAGACGATAGGTGGCAAGATGTTGGATAAATATATCTATGGAGCACAGGTATGACATGAATTTTATGATTATTATAAAACTGAAATGTTCTTTACCAAAATATGCCACATGCATTTTTTTTCAATGATTTTTGTCTGATATGTGAGATACTAATTTCGCATTTTGTTATTCCTTTCGTTTCATTTTCCCCAAGTTATGTTTAGAATGATATAGGTGAAGTCACTAGTGATACTAACTGGTCGGAGCTGGAAAACTCCTTAACAGCTTTCTTATGCTACTTACATTACTAGATTTTTGTTGTCAGAAATCAAATGAATACTATGTTAAATGATATTTTCATGTTATTAACTGATTTGATTATAATGGCTACTCTTATATAAATGAGTAAAAAATAGAGATGAGGAAAATTTCATTTTAAGTTGCAAAGACGAAAAATATAACTTTGTTTCTGTATTTTTGGAGTAGGAATTGGTCAACTAACAATTCTTTATATTTAGGTGGGAATTGTACACATCTGTAGCTCCAGCATTTGGGAGCCTGAACATTTGAGGTGATACTGGGCTATGTGGTGAGACCCTGTCTCAAAAAACAAACCAACCCCCCCCCCCCAATCAAAACACAACAACCACAGTAACATAAAATGAAAAGCAAATCAGGTTTAATAGACATTTATGTTTTATATATGATAACTAAATATTTCTATGTAAATGAAAGACATGAACAATATAATGTGATAATGATGTATTTTTCAGAAGAAAATCTGTTAGAGCTAGAAATATCACTTGAATAATTACGTAAAATTTTTTTGGCAGCATGAGCTTGTATTAGACATCATTTATACATTTTTAAGTAAAATTATACAAGTAGCAAAATATATATGTAACTTTTTCCTTTTTTTCAGTTAAAATCTATCTTCAGGCCACATGCATTTTTTTTTTTTTAAATTAAGAATAGTCTGACCTCTAGTGATAATTGATTCTGGTGTTGAATAGAACAGCTTTTTAGAGTATAACTGGAATTATTGAAGAACAGAGATTCTTGATGTACGTCAGAATAAATAACAAAATTCAATTGAATTTCATTTTCTTTAAATTTTAGGGAAATGCCGGACTGTTCATTTGCTTTATTTAAAATCATTTAAAATTTGATATCTAATTTAAATTTTTTAATACTTATTAGCAGTATATAAAGATTATCATTGATGTGAAAGATCATATCATGTAAAATTAAGCATTTTATATAGTATGATAGGTATCATTTAGTACACCTACAATTTTATATAATCATCCCCTTAAACCATAGAGCATTCTGTTACTACATAGCAGCTTATATCAGTAGCCCTTAATGTAAAAGATAATAGAAATTTTAAGAATTTTGCTCTTTTTTAAAATGTACCTGGGTTTAGTATAATGTCTCTATTCTGCTTTAATGTATTTCACTTTTGGAATGAAGATGAGTATTGTATGCTGCTTTAGAATTTGTCATGTATGGCTTGAACCTTGAAGGTAGGTACATGTTAGCATTATTCTGCTGATGCCCTATTGTTTACACTTCATAGTTTCTGTGACCGTTGTAAGCACATATACCCTTTTCAAAAAAATTAAACAGCGATGTAAAATGTTTCTCAGAAATTTATGAACATTTTAATGAAATTGGCCTAGGAAACTAGGAATTCTGAAATGATGAAATGAATTGCCTTAAATTCTATTTTTCAGAGATTTTAAAATAAAAGCTATGTAAAATACATAAGGTTCATTTACCAGTAGTTTATTTTGTTACAACATATGTAAATAATGTATTCAGGCCAAAGAAGTTCTTATTCATTATACCCCTAAATTAGGGGAAAATACTGCTTTTCAAAAATAATGCTTTCAAAAACATTCTAATGTTCTTAATAACCTTATATTATAAATCATATAATTATTCTTCAAAGTAGATCTAATTGCTTCTAGAGTTGTTGTAGATACTTGGGCAATAAAAGGTGTCTAACACTTTGGATTTCGTTCACATTCTACAGACCAGAAATCATCCACAAATAGTGTTTTTACAAACAATTTTAAGGGTATTGGTTTCAAATGTTACTTAGGAGTTTTAAATTTAGTTATTTTTATTAGTGCATGTTTGCAATACATAACAGTTACATTCATTCTGGGGAGTTGGTGCATATATGCAGTGTATCTTGATCATTTTTGATCCCTTCCTTTTCCCATCTTGATCCCATTATTTTGTGTAGGTTCTGTAGCTTTTGTATTCTTTCTAATGAGAATTTGTACACATGGGCTGTTAGAGTAGGGGATCAGCTTTTTAAAGCATTTAAAAAAGGAAGAAGCATATTTTTAGGCTAGAAGTTAACCTGGGTCTAAATAAAAGAAGTGATCACCCCCTACACTTTTCTGGGCAGTTACCATTAAATTTTAGCAATAGTCTGTTGAACAATGAGGTTGAAACCAAATCAAATTGAGACTCACAAAAGAATTAGTGAGGTATGTTGAAACGAACTAACTAGTTCTAATAATTGAAATAGGTCCCAGGTAAATTCCCGGATTTTAAATTAGCTTAAAAATTTCTAGGAGTCTCAGAAAGACGTTATAGGCTATTTTTCCTAGTGGTTAGGAGCAAACACACAGTACATAGTGTTTAGTGCCCTGTAACCTGTGGCTAACAGAGGCTAATAACAAACCTCAGAGTAGGACTGGATGTTTCATTTTTGTAGCTCTTTCCGTCCTGGAATCTAAGTGGTTTGCAAACACTGCCCCACTGAGCATAAACCCAGTGAAGTGTAGTCATCTGTGAGGTAGAACACAACTGCTATTGTGTGCTGGTGTCCCACACTGCTGAGCTTACGTGCTAACCACTGACAGAATGGCTTAGTGCCTGCATGACAAAATGGAGGGGAGCCCTTCTCCTGACAACCTCTGCTATCTTTTACTCCGAAATTTTCACTTGGATATTTGCCAGTTTATAACTGATTGCATTTATAGACCTCTTGCATTAGTGTTTCTTACAGGTTGTACTTTTTGATACCACGGTATTATGCTGTTATGGCTATTATACCACAGTGATCAAAAATACAGTGAATGTTTAAATTTAAAATAATTGATTACAGTAAAAGACACCTTACCATTACCCCTCAGAATACATCCCCATTTCAAACACATGTAGCCCATCACTCTTGCTGCTTTCCCAAGCAGCCCTGGAAGTCCTTTTTCATGTGTGTAGTGCTTAGTCTCAACGTCCTGAACCTATTCAAAACATTTGTCCTTCAAGGTCTTTTTGACTTTGAGAAAGAGCCAGGAGTTGCACAGTGCCTGGCTAGATGAGTAAGGTAAATGAGGACACGCTGTCATGCTTTTATGAGCCTGCTTTTCTGCTGGATGGGATGCAGCAACAGAACTCACTGTGTTGTTCTTAATCACCCCTTGTAAAGACACTGATGAAAGAGGATGTCCATAGTGCTTCAGAGAGGAGAAAGGATGATGGGTTAAGTTTGCTTCCACTGAGGGGGTATGTTTTGAGGGAAATCAATTGCAATGTGTTTTTCTCTGTAATACTTTAAAAAATTTGAACATTCACGGTATATTTTGATTATACCTTGTATACTTGGTGTGATTTAATTGATTTTACATATAAATAAAAATGAAGGTAGATTATTTTTCTTGATCATGGACAAAACTTGTTCATACTATTTTAAAAAATATATATGATGTCATTAGCAATGACCTTCCATTAATTTCTGATATTGGTAATTTGTATCTTTCTCCTTTTTAAAAAACTCAACTTCTTGAAAAACCATACTTTGTGTGTTAATTTTTTTGTGTTTTTTCTTTTCAATTGCGTTAATATTTTCTCTAATTTTTATTATTTTCTTTTACTTGCTTTGGGTTGAAATTGTTCTTTTCTGGTTTCTTGATGGAAGCTTATATTATTAATTTTCTTTCTAACATATACATTCAGTACTAAATATTTTCCTCTCAGCACTGTGTCTGCCGCATCTCAAGAGTTCTTGATAGGTTGTATTTTTAGTAATTCAAAAAAATTAAAAAAGAAATGGAGATGTGACTCAGTGGGAAGATCCTGGCTTCAGTCTCCAGAATCAATGTTTTTTTTTTTTTTTTTAATTTTAAGACTTTTTTTCCAAGTGTTATTTAGAAGTATATTGGTTTTCCAAGTATCTTGAGTCTTACAAACTTTATTTTGTTTTTAATCATTGTAGTTTGAGAATGTGCTTATATGATTTTAATTATAAATTTGTTGAGGTATATTTTAATGTCCAGGATGTGTACTTTGTATTCTATGTATTGTATTCTGTGCAGTGTATTCTGATGTTGGATGTACATTATAAATGTCTGTTAGATAAAACTGGTTGTTAGTGTTGTTCAAATTTTCTGAACACTTTTTTTTAATTTGCTTGATTGTTAACTAATGGAAAGAGGGTGTTAGAGAGTGTTGCAGTGTCTAACAATACCTATGGTTTAGAATTCCTTGCAGTTTTGTCAATTTTGGCCTCATATTTTGATTATCTGCCGTTGGGTGGTTGTACAATGAGGATTGTTGTGTGTTCTTGTATGAATGACTTCTTTATCGTTCTGCCAGTATTTATACTTGATAATCCTTTTTGGAAGTCTACTTTGTCTGAAATTAATGTAGTTTTTCATTAGTGTTTTTGATATTTTTGTATTTTTTTACATTTAGCCTGTATTTTTATATTTAAAATGAGTTGGCAACAAACAGTTGTCTTTTTTAAAAATTTACTTCAGCATTCTCTTTTACTTGGTGTTTTAGATCATACGTGTCTGAAGTGATTATTGAGATGATAAACAAACACATTATGTTTGTTTTCTGTTCTTTGTACTTTTTTGTTTCTCCCTTTTTTCTGCTCTGTCTGAGTTACTAATCTTCTAATATGTCATTTATACCATTTCTTTTTCTTTTTAGTTATTGCCCTAGAGTTTGTAGCATACATTTTAAACTAATCTAAGTCCATCTTGAAAGAACACTAGATTTCTTCATGTGAAGTATAGCTGCTTCATACGAGAAACATTCTCTGTTCATCCCTTCTTGTCCATTGCAGCACTGTTACTTATTTCAGTTAATGATATGCAGCAGTCATGCAGTGTTATTTTATTACTTTAAGCAGCTGTATTTTAGATCAATTGACAATAAGAAAAATAGATGGTTATATTTTACCTTTATTTATTCTCTGATATTCTCTCTTCTTGCCTTTCTTCATTCTTCCTCCTTCTGTGTGATTCTATTTTTAAAATTTATTGTATTGTAAACTGACAGTTTGTCGTATATTACATGATTTGGTAATTGGAGGGGAATAATTCAAGCTGATTAGTACATTCATCACCTCAAGTACTTAATCACTTTTTGTGTTGAGACTTGAAATTTATTCTTGTAACAGTTTTGAAGTTTGCGGTATACTATTAGTTATAATCATCTTACTGTGTGACAGATCTTTAAAATATTCCTCTTCTATATAATTCTTGTTTTTCTTCCATTATTGGTGGCATTTTGTCCTCTTCTATGGCTTTGGCTTCATTCCAACTCTTTATCTTTTTCTTTTGTGTAGTTTAATTATATTGTATGTCTAAATGTAGAATTTTTGGTATTCTGTTTATATTCTCTGATATTCTTGGATATGTACTGTGGTGTCTGTAGTTACTTTTGGTAATTTCTTGGCCATTAATACTTTTTTTCTGAAGCTTACATTTTTCTGTGCTGTTCCACTTTTCTATATGATTCATCATTTGGAATTGTTCCACTCTTGTTTGATTGTTCAGTTTTAATTTATTTTCTTTTCTTTTTCATTTTAGTTTTTGAAGTTTCTATTGACCTGTTTTAAGCTCATTGATTCCTTTCTAGTCTAGTCATGTAATGTGCCCAGTAATATGATTTTTAAATTTATTTTGAGGTGTTTTTGATATGTAGCATTTTGTTTTCCCTTAGACTTCTCATCTGTCCACATTATCCATTTGTGTTATTTTGCATGTTGTCTTTTCCACTAAAACTCTTAACATTATATTAATCATAATTTTTGACAATCCCTTTCTAGTAATGGTAAGATCTGCATATAGTTCTGATGCTTTTTTCCCCTCTTTATACTGCCTTTTGGAATATCTGATAATTTTCTGTTGAGTTTTGACAAAATTAATTGAATCATAAGATTTCAGGGTAAATGGGCCTTCATTGTGAAGTTTTATGTTGCTCTGGCTAGGGATGTGACTATGTAGCCATAGGTGTCAGTTACCAAATTCCTTATTTTTTCCTTCTTATCTTTTTGAGTACTTCAATGAATTCCTCCTTAGTTGAAGTTTGTGTCTTGCACCATTCACACTGTTACTGACTACTGTTATACTGAGGCCTTATTGGTATTATGGTAAAATGTGAGGGATAGAAAGAATTCTGTTTCTTATAGAAAGGTGTTGATCTTTTAGTGGGACTGTGTCATGGACCTGTGACCTTCACAAGTGTATTTTAACTCCTTCCTCTTAATGACATAGAATGGCTAGAGCAGGCTAGAATTTCGAACTTTCTGTTCTTCATGGGATATAATGCTCGGGTTGTGTATTACAGTGGTTATTAACCCTCTGTCATCATGGAAATCTCTCTTGTTTGCTAGCCTCTCGTCTAAATCTATAGTATTAAAGTTTAGGCATCATTAATCTAGGCTCTGCAAGTGGAAACTATCTGACAGTTACTATGAAATGTGATTCTTACTCAGAATATCAACAATAATAAATTCTTTGCAGTTGTATATATATGTTAATTTAAAAATAATTATTTATTTACTTTCTCATGACCTGGGGACCTGGGGATTGAGCTAGGGCCTTGTGCATGCAGAGCAAGCACTGCACCACTTAGCAACATCTTCTACCCTCATTTACTGTGTGGTTTTACTCTTTCACTTTATTATGTAGGCGTGCTAGTTATTTTAAAGCAAGATAATGGAAGCTTCATCCAGGATTGATAGATAATGGGTCCAGGACTAGAGTCCAAAAGTAGAAATGATTTCAACAAATACCCTCAGCAACTGGAGGTAGGATTGGTTGGTAGATCCAGGATTAGCCATGTTCAGAAGTTTTAGAGGTTTATTCTGGTTCTTAATTATTTTATTCTAGTTTGCTTTATTTTCTCTTTTTTTCCCCCAGAATTATCCTTTATATTAATATGTATTTGTAATAGATAATATTGTTAAACTTGGGAGATTGGTGATACATATACTGCATCTTCATCATTTTTACTTCCCTTTTTTCTTCTTACTGTTCTTCTTTCTTTTTCCATATTCTTTTTCCCTCTTCATATAATCTATTTTCTTTCTTCCTACCATCCTCTTTTTATGGAGAGTGAGATTATGTTACTTATTTGAGATAGTTCTGTTTTCAGAACTATTTCAACGCATCTTGGAAGAGAGAAATAGATTCTGAGTTACTGAAATGAATCAGACAAATAGTTTTGTATAAACATCATAGAATATTTAAATTGAAAAAGCTTATTTACTATCTAAGTGAAAGATAAAATTTTAGATATTAGAAAATGGAGACTTAGAGAAGCTAGGTGACTTCACTGTGGTCTGACAGAAGAGCACAGTGTTGAAAGATCCTAGCAGCAGTATGCTAGAGATAGTTTGTTCGGGCCTCAGAAAGTCAGTAGGTAAAATTTTAGCAATTTTTGTGAAATAATTATTGAATATCTTCATGATTGAAAATTTTATATCAGATAACAAATTACATTAAACTATTTTATGCTCAAATGCAAGACTTACTAATTATTTTATTATCTACTTCTGTTACTTGCACCTTTGGGCTTATTTACATTTAGTGTGTCTATATGGTAGAACTGCTACATTATGGTTCCCTACCCAGCTGTATGCCTATTGATGTTACACTGATAGCTTAAAAATAACCCTGGGGAAGCATCCCAGCACCAGTTGTGAGGCTGTATGAGAGGGCTGGAGAAGTAAATTGGTGAAGTGAGCATGAGAGGGTGGCTAGGGCTGCATGAACTTCAAATCTCATCACTGCCCATACCACCTAAAGTGGATATCCAGAAGCTATCAAAAAAAGAGAAGAGGCAGAGCTGCCATTGGCAGCCACAGTGGCATAGAAAATTCTTCTAGATGGCCCTATAGGCAACTTGTGGGCCTGAGCTTGTGGAGTAAGAGGGCCCTGACCAGGAGCCTCCTAGTTTCCCACACTCCACATTAAACATACAAGCGTTAATGCACCAGCCAGCAACTACATAATTTTGGGTCTGTCCATCAGAATGTAGAGTTTGCTTAGACAACTACCTGCTTAAGTCAGGAAACCATGCATTTGTGTTACGGCAAAACAGAAACAGGATATCTCAAAAAGCCTCAAGCCCACCATGGAGCCCCAGTTGAGTCTAGAGGAAGACTCTAACTGCCAAAACTTTGAAAACAAAATAATTAATCTTTTGGAAGAATATAAGATGGCCTCAAGCAACAATTACCTCAAGATGTTTAATGACTTTAAAAAAGATAAAACTAAAATAGCCCAAGCTCTTTTGGAAGTAACTTTGAGACTAGCAGAACAACAGAAGTCAGTACAGAAGTGAATGACAAACTTGCCAAAGAGTTCAAAAAATATGAAAAGATTGGTAGAACATCAGGAGATGAAAACTTTATTGGAAAGTATGAAAAACAAAGTAATGCACAATGAGGACAGAACATCAGATGTAGAAGCCAGAATGGAATTTATGGACTGATTTCTTAACAGTGTTCAAATAACACTACTATGCCTATGTGAAAATGGTTTCCAGTAGACACTATATGACTCAAAGAAGCTAATTCTCAGAATTATAGGAATCCAGAAAAAAAATGGAAATTGTAAGCTAAGAGAACAAGAAATTCATTCCGTGAATTCATAAGAGAAAACTTGTTACATGTAGGAAAAGAAACAGACCTACAAGTGATGGGTGCACACCATGCAGCAACTTGATATGACTGAAACAGAAGCTTTCAGAGACACATCATAATAAAACTTACAGACATACAGGGTAAAGAGATCGTCCTAAAAATTGGAACAGAAAAAAGCAGATGATGTGTCAAGGTAAACCCATCAGAGTAACAGCAGACTTCTCGAATCCAGAAGAAAGTGGAATGACGTTTTCCAAGCCCTAAAAGAAAATGTCACCTAAGACTCCTATATCCTGGAAAACTATTCAGTATCAACAGTGAAATGAAGACCTTCCAAGACAAAGAAAACTTGAAGAAATTTATGACAACTAAACTATGACCACAAAAATTCTTAGAGGTCTTATAGATAGATACTACAAAATTAAGCACAACAAAGAGACTAGAGGTAGGTATACTTTTAATAGAACAACTAAACAAACTGTAAAACAAAGAAATTAACACCTAGGGCAATGGCAGTTCTCAATACTTGTAGAATGATTATAACTTTTCATGTCAGATGCCTCAACTCACGAATTAAAAGACACAGATTGACAAACTGGATTAAATACCATCCCATCACCATATGTTACTTGTAAGAGATCCTTTTAACCATGAAGACAAACAGACTGAAGCTATAAGGATGGTGTTACATACTCCGCTCAACAGGTTGATGAAATCAATCCTGGTAGTGATGCTTGTCACTGATAAAGCAGACTTTAAGCCAAAGACACATGTCAAAAGAGAAAAAGGCCACTTTATCCTATTATAGGGAACAATTTAACAGGAGGAGCTAACAATAGGAAACATTTTCATGCTAAACAATGGTGCACTGAGCTATGTAAAACAAAAACTAAAGGACTTAAAAAGCCGACCCTGTGACCTTTGAAGAAGTTATGTCAAATGAGGCGATTAGGAACCACACCTGGATAGAAGTTTAGGAAACAGGCCTGAATCAGGCAGTAGGAGCCATACCTGGATTGGAACCATGCCTGAATTAGAGTTAAATTGATTTGTGGACCAACAAATGAGGGAAGAACACTCTCCTGGATGTAGGAGGCCAAACTGGGACCTTGAACTGTATAAAAGGAAAGAAGAAAGATTGTTACAACATATTTCTCTGGGAAAGCTCTTGCCTTAGCAATTGTTTATGGATGCTGACTTGCTACATGCATGCTGATTTTTATCACAGATTACCTCCAGTCTCCACTTGCTCCTGCCTACCCATTGCCAATCTTAAGCCGCTGATCTTCAGTCTCTGGTCTTTGCCGTTGTTTGAACAACTGAGATCCACAGCAGACTCTCACCAGCTGTTCTGTCATCCTGGATGGATGTTCTACCTCATGGCTGAGCAGCCCCCAGACACTCCAGCTTTTGCACATACAGGCCACCATCTTGGACTGTCTCTGTCTTCAGACTTGTAAGCCTTTCAACTAGGTCCTTTTATTCTTATAATTTCTGTCACTTCTGCCTTTTGTAGAACCCAAACTAATGCAGCCCCAACATAATTATAGTGGAAGACTTTAACACTCTTCTTCCCAAGGTAGACAGGTGAACTAGACAAAAAAAAAAAAAAAAAAAAAAAATCAACAAGGACATAGCAGATATAAACAATGCAATGGAAGTAATAGACTTGATGGATATCTACAGGGTTTTTCATCTAACAACAAAATACACGTTCTTCTTGGCTGCCCATAAAATAATCTCCAAAATAGACCAGAAATATTCTAGTCCACACAATGAGTTTAAACAAATAAAGTTGAAATAATGTCATGTATCATGTCAGATCAGAATGGAATGAAACTATAAATAACACCAACAACAGATACCATTCAGACAAAGGGAGACCGAATAGTATGCTTTTGAGCAAACATTGAAAAAAATTAAGAAAGAAAGAAGAAATTAATAAACTAAGAAGTTCCTAGAGACAAATGATAATGGATGTACATTACAACACACCCTTTGGGACGCAATGGAAGTAGATGAAAGGAATATTAAGGGAAAAATTCATTGCCATACATGCACCCATAAAAAGAACTGATCAGTCTCAAATAATCTTAATGATGCAGCTCAGGGCTCTAGAAAAGCAGGAGCAAGGCAAACCCAAAACTAATAGAAGGAAAGAAATTATGATGATCAGAGCAGAAACTAACAATGGAAACTAAGAACATATATGTATATTGTTGTGTATGTATAAGTATATATAATATATATTATGACCCTTGAAGCCAGGCCCCACTTCCCAATAGTATACAGTATCCATAGGTGTATGAGAGTTTGGGGGGGGGGCACTCTAGACCCAATCTATACCAATACTCTACATCAAAGACCCAAAAAAATTCCACGAGGAGTCTGTTAGAGCCAGTCAGCAAATTCAGCAAAGTAGCAGGATATAAAAATCAACACTCAAAAATGAATAGGACTCTTATACTCGAATAACAAACTCAGAAGGAAATCGTGAAATCAACTGCATTCACAATAGGAACAACAAAAACGAAAATACTTAGGAATAATTCTTACCGAAGAAGTAAAAGATCTATACAGAGAAAATTACAGAACCCTGAGGAACGAGATAGAAGAGGACTATAGAAAGTGGAAAGACATCTTATGGTCCTGGATAAGAAGAGCTAATATTGCTGAAATGACCATACTTGAAAAAGTCCTATACAGATTGAATACAACATCAATCAAATACCAATAGCATTCTTCATAGAACTGGAAAAAACAACTCTAAAATTTATATGGAACCAGAAAAGAATGAAGGTTTCTAACAAGAGTCCTAAGTAACAAAAGCAAAGCTGGAAGAATCACAATTTCAGACTTCAAAGCATACTGCAAAGTAACTGATTAAATCTACATGGTACTGGCACAGGAACAGACAGAAAGGATCAGTGGAACAGAATTGAGGATGCTGAGACAAACCCAAACACCCTCAGTCATTTGATTTTTGACAAAGGGGCCAAAACCATTCACTTGAGAAAAGATGACATCTTTAACAAGTAGTACTGTGAAAATTGAGTATCTACAAGTAAGAAAATGAAGCTAGATTTATATCTGCCACCGCATACTAAAATCAAATCAAAATGGGTCACACAGCTGGCTATCAAAAGGGAAACATGAAGTCTGTTGGAAGACAAAATTGGTAAAATGTTGACAGACATAGGGACAGGAGAAGATATGAACAGCATGCCATTTGCACAATAAATACCTACAAACATCAACAAATGGGACTATATCAAACTACAAAGCTTTTGCACAACAAAGGAAACAACAGGTGAAGAGACAGCCCACTGAATGGAAGAACACTTTTACCAGCAATGCTGTAGACTTGAGAATTAGTATCTAAAATATACAAACAAATGCCCCTACCGTTAAATAAATGACCCCATGAAGAAACGTGCAGCTGAAAAGAAACTTCTCAGAAGAGGAAGTAAAAAGAGCCAGCAAGCTCATTAAATAGTATTCAACATCTTTGGCCATCAGAGAATGCTATGCAAAAACAAAACAAAACAAAACAAAACAAAACACACTGAGAATCCATCTCCAGTGAGAATGGCTTACATTAATAACTCAAAAAAATAGTTATTGGCAAGGCTCTGTTGGTGGGACTGCAGTCTGGTGCAACCATCGAGGAAAGCAGTGTAGAGAGATTCCTTAGAAAGCTGAGAATAGAAGTCCTTTTTGACCCACAGCCACAGCTGTACTGGACATTTTCCCAAAAGAACTAAAGCCATCATATCATTGAGACACATGCAATTTTCATGTTTATAGTGGTACAATTCGTAATAGGTAGATCCTGGAAGCAGCCTACAAGCCCATCAACAGAAGAATAAAGAAAATGTGTTACTTACACCCAATGAAAAACCATGCATCCATAGAAAAAGACAGATACGAAGCATTTGAAAGAAAATGGGGCCACCTTGAGTTTGTAGTCTTCAGTAAATGGACCAGACACTAAAGATTGGATATTGATTGGTATCTCTCAGATGAGATATCCATAAATACATGCACAGAAAAATACTAACATAGAGGGAAGAAAGAGTGATCTGGTAAGAAAGGGAAGAGACACTGAGAGTGGGAGAGGGGAATGGAGGGAAAAGGTAAAGGAGAGGGGAAAAGTGGTCCAGAAATGGTACATAAGCACAGAGATTCCACAAGTTGTATGTAATTAGCATGTTAATGAATCTACTGCATTCATATTCAAATACAAAATAACCCCAGGAGAGTATTAATATACCATAAAAATTGGCAGATGGTGAAGTAGTATCTCCATTCCTACCTTCAAGAACCCAAGCCAGTTGATTAATTTGTCAGCATTTTATTAGCCATGACTTCTACATTGTATACTTGTCTGTTTATGTGTCTGGCAAGACTGTGAGTTCCCTGAAATTTGGAACTTGTATCCCTTTCATTCAGTTCAATGCCTAGTGGATAGCTGGTAGACAAATACTTTTAGTCAATTCTTACCTCAAGTCCTGTCTATACCACTTAGCCTACCTGTGTGACGTTGGTTATCTTAACTTGTGTTAGTCAGTTAAATTTGAATGACAGACCATTGTGATTGGTGTGGGGACTGATGAAAATATATAAATATATATCTGGCATATGTGCAAAAGTAGTTGGCTTTCAATATTATAACCAAAGTGGTAGACATATATGTCATTGGAGGGCAAACTTATGTTTTATGCAGAAGTTTGTATTTGGACCATAAACTGGGTAAGGATCAGGTATGTGATGTTATTTTTGTGTATGTATAAACTTACTGTTTTCCTACAAAACAATGGGATAAGTTAAAAGGGATATGTTATATATGGGAGGGGGCAGCAATCCTCTATTATACTTGGCACTGTGCAGACTCTTACTACAGTATCACGTTCAGTTAATTTTACATTGCTCATTTTAAAGAGGTTGTCAAAAACCTATACGTAGTGTGCCCTGGGAAGAATCAACAGCTATGAATAAAGGCTTCACAGAAAATAGGCCCTTTGATGCAAGTTTAAGGAACTGAATTTGTTTACTCCAGAAAACGGAAGGTAGAGGAGTTACTTAACTATCTTCAAATATATGAAGTAGAAGGAAGATACTCTCATATTGTTTTCTAAATGCACAGAGGGCCAAAAGAGGAAATCGACATTTCATTTTAAGAAAATTATGTTAAACACTAAAATTAACTATCAAGGGATGGCATGGAATATCCATTTTTGAAAATACTAAAAAGAATAGCAACAGATGGCTATTTATTGAAAAATGTAAATGTTTGACCTCTTAAAAGTGAGGGGCAGGAATGTAGACTTAGCAGGCTTCTTTACTTTGTGATATGATTTTCTTACATTTACTGTAGTGTCTACCAAGTGTGTTTTAGATAGTTGGAACTCTAACAATTTCGATAAAATTGTATTTTCTTGTGCATGGTGTCTTAATTGCTTGATTTATATCAATTGGAAACATTCAGTATTATTTGATCTTCTAGGGCCTAATTTAAATTGAATCAGTTTGTATATAAAAAAACTTCACATTTGTGTTTTTACAATCTACTTGTCATACCTAAAGTATTACTGAAGTGTTCATTATTAATGCTTTTTTCAAGTAATACATTACAAATATTTTGTAACTCTTTCATGACAGGGTATCCTCTTGGTATATGATATTACAAATTATCAAAGCTTTGAAAATTTAGAAGATTGGTATACTGTGGTGAAGAAAGTGAGTGAGGAGTCAGAAACTCAGCCACTGATTGCTTTGGTGGGCAATAAAAGTAAGTTCTTACTACTTATTTATGTGTGGTAAAGCTTATTGGCTGGTGTAGAATTGAATTTGTTCAAGTTGGAAACTCCTGTTTGATGGAAGTTGGAGGTGGTGCTTCCGAGAGGTGATTAGATCTTGATAGTGGAGCCCTCTTGAGTGGGATCAGTGCTCTCATGAGAAGAGGCATGAAAGAGATGATCTCTCTCCCCCTTGGGAGGATATAGCAAGAAGGTGGCCATCCATGAACTGGGAAGAGGGTGTTCACTAGACACCAAATCTGCTAGTTCCATGGTCTTGAACTTCACAGTTTCTGGAATGTGAAAGGTTGCTTAGGCCACCAATCTATGATATTTTGTCATAGCAACCATAACAGAGAACTTAGAACATCTGCCTGTTCTGTAGTTTTTATTCCTGAGAAAAGATTTGATCCTTGGAAACAGCTTTTTGTTTGGAGGTGATTCCAATTTGGAGTGAGCATATTGAGTAGAAAGTGTGTACTACCTTTTCAGTAGCTTTTTTTTTTCATAAATGCTATCTATCCTTTCAAATTCACAGTACATCATAGAATGTACATTACATTGTAAGGAACATCTTGTAAACCCATGTATTTAAACCCTCATTTCAGGAGTTAGAGTTTGGTAAGATCTGTCTTCACTGATTGTATACTGTTCAATAACTCTTCGGGTGCTTGCTCTGTCATAACTGCTGTGCTGCTTTTGGCCAATTCCCTTAGGGGTAAGTTCAGTTCTGACTGGGTTTTAACTTCCTGTGGTCTAAGAAAGTAGCACGGACTACTAACTAAAACCCACAGCTGTCGATTTTATGATACTGCATTGCAGCTTCAGCTCTGTCTCAGAGGTTTTGGGATATGTTTTATCAAATAATCTAGAGAAAGAAACATTGTTGGTGTGCAATTGTATATGTGTTGTCCCTTGTTCATGTCTCTTTTCTGAATTTTTGAACATGTTCTCAAATCTAATTCTTTTTAAATAAGAAAGTATATAGTATGGAGAGGAACAATCCTTGATAAAAAATTGTGGATAAGTGATTTTTAAGATCTGTTTCTTGTCTCTGATGATGTCGAGCTTATAAAATCCTAAAAATATTACCATAAATTTTTATCATAAAATTTTTTATCAAAAAATATGGTAAGATAATAGTACAGTGCTGCCATTTGGTTAAAGTCTTGTCATGCAATAACCTGGAAAAGGAGACTTTCATGAATATTTTCAACTGTGTAAAATATTGTAAAAAGATCTGATATTCTCCAACTTACTGAGGTCAGTGAGAGAGAAAATTGAAATTATACCATGGAGGATTTAGGTCAGGAACTATTTCCTGACTACAAGGATTGTTAAAGCAATACCTACGTACACTACCTGGAGAATTGTCTTTTCTGAAAGTCTATAAAAACATAGTACTGACTTTTTTCTGTAATTGTTTAGAAAATCATGTATCCTAAAGAGCCAGACCAAGATTTATGCATTACATGATTTTGTTCACTGAAGTGAATATTTAGTAAACCAAAGCTTTAATTTAAAACCATTACTAAACAGTTATGAATGTTGTTTCTTTGAAGAGTTAGAAATAGTGGTATAATCATACTCCCTAGAAAAAGTATTGCAAATCACAAAATGACGTGGCTTTGGTTGAGATGGTAGATTTTATTTTTTAAAGGTTTAACTAAATTTTACTTATCTGTTTTATGAAGAATTTTGTTTTAAGTGAGTCAGATGCTTTTTAATTCATTAAAATCTTACCTTACAAATTGTAAGTGTTGATGAGCTTCTGTTCTGTTTCTGGCTGCGGCTTTGCACTTAAGGAGATCATTTCTTAGTTGTCGTGTTTTCTGCTCACTTTTACTATAGGAAATTCATGACTTACTGGAGGTTTCTCATCAAATTATGGAAAATTATAAGGGAAGGAGGGGAATTGGGGTTGATTTTCATTTCATCCAGGATATAATTTAACCACCATCTGAGATAATGGTGTAGTAGTATGTAATTATGCACATTATGCTGTGTGTTTATGTGGTCCTTGGAGGCATCTTCTGTTGAGCACAGAGAGTATCAGACTGGATGGACTGTTAGACTGGACTGGTGGTGCTTTGCCCGGTTTTAAAAAACAAATACTTGAATTTTTGCAGAGAATTAATACAGTATTGTGTTTGCGAGTTAGTAGTGTGAAAATCAGTTTTTTACTTTTGGCTCGTCTCCATATCCTTTCTTACATGTATTTATAATATTCTCTTTCAAGGAAGATCATATGGCAGAGTATGCAGTCACATCGGGTGTTATATATGTAAAATGAAGGGATTGTAGATGAACATATTCCTGGATATTTTTTGCTACATAATCTCTCACTGGCCCAATTTCATGTGATTGCTTAATGAAAGATCCTTTAGTAGTTAAGCCTATTAGGGCTTTAACCCTGAGTTCGCTGAATATTTTATGCTTTGTTGCAAATTGGTGTTATATTAGGATAGTAGTGTGACCTCAGTGTTTTGGAAGAATATAATTTTATTAAAAACTGATGAAACTTACAAAGTCTTTATACATTGTGTTGAGGCAAAGCATGAGAAACATGATGGAAAGACGTCTGAAGCAGGATTATACTCACTAGCTGAGCATAGCTGTCTTCTGCTGGAATGTTTTTAAGTTTATCTTGTCTTATTCTTACAACTTAAATAGAGCACATATGCCAGAAGAAATATGTGTGGTTTGTGAAAATATTAATAGCAGTCAACTTTTAGCTAGTTTAGTAAGAGAATGTATATATGCATTTATTCCATACTATAACCTTATAATTGGTAAGTCGTAAGATTATTTGCTTTTTATAAAAATATTAAACTCAAAAAATGGGGCTAAGGGTAAATAGTAGCTTGATAGAAAGATGAATTATGTGTTTATTTTTATAAAAAATAAATTTTATTACGTGTAAATATAGAGTTGCTGAAGTAAGTTGATAAAAGAGCCAGTAGAGGAAGAAACTTAATTTTTATTAAATGAGAGAATAATTGTAGTTAGTACATTTTTTCAATATACATTATTTAAAAGTATGCAATAATTATAACCAATTATTTTCATCTATAATCTAATCTGAAAGTTTATGAGGCATTGGTATTTCTTTGTGTAATTTCAGATATTAAGTATTGAGTAATAAATAGACCTTTTTTTACAAATTCAGTTTGTTTACTTAGCAGAAGTATTACATCACAGGAGTTACTTTACATCTTTAAATCTTAATTTTCCTCATCTGGAAATGAGAGTACTAGTTTCTGTTTGATACATTTGGTTTAAGGACTAAATGAGATATTGCTTGAGAAGCTGACCACGTAGTCTTATACATAATATAGGCTCAGTACACTATTTTTTGGTTAGTCATAATAGCCTTGCAAAAATATTGAGTATACTTGGCATTAATTTGAATAATAGCGAATTACAAGTTGTTAGACCGGAAATATATGTTTTATGAAACTGGTTGGGAGGAAGTGATTCTTGGAGAATTCCCTTGTCACCTTCTTATTCCTTTTCTCCTTCCAAGATTGATAATTATACCATCTTTTGAGTAAGGTCATTTGATAAACATTCTTTTGTTAACCATTGTTAACTGCTCAAAGATTGAACCAAAGTGTTCTTATGGAGTGATTAGGAGTTACCAACGAAGTTCTTGACTTTATTTTCTTTTTCTTTATCATCTTCAAATTCTTTAAAAAGTTGACAGCCTTTCTGTTGCTTTCCCTGGTTGTTGAGATTCATCAGTTCATTTATATCCAAGTCTTCATGGAAGGTCATAATTTTACTTTGTGAGGTAAAAAATGAAATTCCTAGTAGGTAAATTTCAAAATAGGAAAAAGGCTAACTTATCTACTTATTTTCTGCATGTCACAGAAATTCATCTGAAGTTTAGTGATCTCTCCAGCCCCATGTACACAGTAAGCTTTCTGAAGGGCCACAGATTCAGCCGTATACACATACCTGGAGACAGTCACATTACTAATAGTGGTAATCTTTGCAAAACAGGGAGCTGAATCCTTTAGAACCAAAACCTGGTTTCCTGGCTCTGAAATTGTTTATCTTCCAGCTTTGCAGCATTCTCATTTGATTAGAGAAAACACAACAGGGCCTTAGGGATATTTATCTTGTGCCCACTTAAAGGAATTTTCATGGGTTGACCTGGCCATAGTGTAACATACTAGTATCAAAACTACTGTAGTACACTTCTAACTGGATTTATTGCCCCTCACTTTGCTCTTCTAAAATCCAGTTCCCAAATTACAATTTGTATTGCGTGATTCTTCTGCTTAAAACCACTTAATACTTTTTCATCCTACTTAGAGTGAAAACCAAACTCCTTATCTAAGTTTACTAGGTCTTTGCGATCTGGCCCTAGTCTGCCTTTTAGATTCTGTGTTCTGGATACTTATTTGCCCAGTATGTGGTCAAAGCTTGTTGGCCTTCTTTTTTTCTTTTTTCTCATAAAACATTCATAAGGTCATTTGTACCTTAGGGTTTCTTTTGCTTGAAATTCTTTTTTCCTTTGATCTTTGCCTGTAGCTTCACTAGGTCATCACATCTTAAATGCCCTCATCTTAAAGTTGCTGTTTCAGTTATCTTCATAGCCTCATTGCCATCTGATACTGGTTTTTGTCTTTTTCCACTAAAATCTAACTTTATGAAAGCTAAGGACTTCTTCACTTAAAACAGTGCCTGGATGAAGGAATACTAAAGAAATGAAGAAAAGTCTTTTCATGAAGACTGTTGAAATTAGAAGTGTTTATGGCTCAGCATGTTTTATTTGGGAGAAATGGTTTTCTTAGTGAGGAAAATACATATTTAGATATAAAGAGTCTCTTAGGTGGCCTTCAGGCTTAACTGGTTCTCTGAATTCCACTACAGTGGATACTATCAGTGACAATTTCTTAGGAATCATATCATAGTTGTATAAATGTGTGCTAGTTGTAGTATGCTTGGTCATTTTTGAAACAAAATTGCATAGATTTTATTTCATAGTCTCAGTTAGAAAAAGCAAATGTTTAAAAACCTGTAAAAGATTGTTTCCCCCCCGTCACTTGCTATCTTGCGAATACTGGACAAGGATAATTTTAATTTTTTTCTTTAATTAAAAAACCATGATGTGTGCTGAAATAATTTTAATTTTTCTTCAGTTTAGTTAAAAGGAAAATTTAACACTATTAATTTTCTAAAGATTAGTTTTAAATTCAATCCATGTTTTATAACTACATGACATTTTGTTTTTTCTTTTTTTTATCTTTAATCTGTTACGCTTTTGTATTATCTTATCCATCAGCTAGTTTCTTCTCTGACTAGCTAACATTCTCAGTTGGATAGATTGTAAACAGAATTAACAGGGGTTGCATAGGAGCTGCCCTCTTCCTGATTTATGGCTTCTTAGTTAGTGGAGGGGTGGTGGTTATCAGTAACTTGTATTGGGGGTAGGAATTATCGTGCTCTAGTATAGAGTGGATGGATGAATGATTTCTACTCTTAAAGATATTAACCAGATCCTTTCCCAAATAAAGACTAATAACTCAGATTTTTAAACAATCTTCATGACAGATGAGGGCATAGAGAAGAGTGCATCAACACTAATTAACAATGTGGAGTGTATATTCTGCTTAACAGTGATTGATCGTTCTTGGAGTACTATCTCTGTCCAGGAAGTGATGTTTTACATTGGGAAGTTGAAAGGTTACATTTTAATGTACCCTGTAAGTTGTGTTCCCTGAACTCAGTGGAAATGTACTAGTAAAATAAGTATATTTTAAGTTGAAAAATTTTACCAGTGCTCCCAGTAAAGTTATCACAAGGATTGTAAAAGACACTTCTTTTTTCCTCAATAATAGAGAAGTAGAAGAAATAACTAACTGTCAAATTTGAAAACTTCATTGGAATTTATTTAGAAGTATTTGCCTTATGGTAACTTTTGAATCTTCAAACTCACTTCACGTAGAGTAATAATGTAAAACTATTAAATAGACAAAATTTAATTTGATTCTCATTCTGAAAGCACTCTTAAAAATTTATCACCTACAGCATTATAGCAAAGTGAAAAAAATCATTGTTCATAAATTTTAAGACAGCTGTAATTTATAAAAATAACGCTTTTCAAAGATACAGAAAATTCATACTGTTTATACTTTTTAAAACTTATACATTCTGTTCTTTTCCCCATTTCTTTAACTCCCGTGCTTTTTTTCATTTTGAAGAGTAGTAATCCCAAACTAAGAGGCCCACAAGTCTTTCATTAAAATATATTTTATTTGTTTTTGCTTTTATTGCTGCTTCTGTTTCTTTTCTTGACATCTAAGTTTTTCAAAGTGATCTATGGTTATTTACTAACTGAAAAATATTGGGAGCATTCCTGTATCCTAAGAAAGTATTTTAGTACGTACACAAAGCTTCCTCCTACATGGTTATTCACACTCTTGCTACACTTTCAGCACACATTTATAGCATTTCAAATTAATTGGCATCTCTATGTCTAGTAGCTAAGTTTGCCTTCAGACGAGACTGATAGCTGCTGGAGAAGAAAATGTCAACTGTGTGCTATCTTATAATCAGAAATGTCTTTGTATCTGGTTATTGCAGTGATGTTGTTTAGTTATTTCATAGTTACCTGTTTAGATTAAACCATTTGATAGAACTATGATTTACTTAGCCTAAAAATTATTATGGTTATTGTGGTTTTGCTTTTTTTAGTTTTGTGGATTTGTTATAACATTTGTTTCATAAAAATCTGTTTATATGATTTCTATCTTCTTTCCTTTCAATAGGGAAATAAAGTTATTATGCAAAGAAAGCATAAGTCATCTTATTTTTCTTTCTTTTATTATGAGTCCCATGAGTTTGGCATTGGTATCAGAATGGTGCTGGCCTTATAAAATGAGTTTGAAAATATTGCTTTTTAGTATTTTGCAGAAATTTTGAAAGTATTGGCACTAATTTTTCCTTAAGTGACTTTGGCATTAATTCTTCCTTAAGTAATACTCACCAGCGAAGCCTGTAGTTCCTTGGTGTTCCTCTGTTGGAAGGTTTTGATGACTGATTCTGTCTTCTTACTTATGGTCTGTTTTTTTTTTTTTTTCCCCCTTACTGGTCTGTTTAGTTTTCTTTTCCTCATGATTCTTTCTTGGTAAGTTGTTAGATTTACAGAAATTTGCCTATTTTTTCTAGGCTATTGAACTTGTTTACAAATAGTTGTTCATAATCTCTAAAAATACTTGTATTCCTGTTGTATCTCTTTTAATCTCTCATCTTTTACTCATAGTTTTACTTATTTGACATGTAGTAGGGCAGGGGCAGTCTCTTTCACATATGGTCTTGGGATAACTAGATACCTGCATACTAAGTAATAAAATTGGACTTTTACCTCACACTGTTTACAAAAATCAACTCAAAATGGATTGAAGATTTGTAATTACAGAAACTATAAATCAAGCTATTAGAAGAAAACATTGGGCAAAATGTTCTTGATATTTGTCTGGGAAGACTATTTTGAATATGACCCCCCAAAACACAGGAAGTGAAATCACAAATAGACAAATAGGATTGTATCAAATTAAAAAGCTTCTGTACAGCAAGAGAAGCCATCAACAATGAAGAGATAACCTATAGGTTAGTAGAAAATATTTGAAAATTATATATTTGTTAGCTAGAATTTGTGAGAAATCCAGCTCAATATTAAACAACTTAATTTAAAAATGGGCAACTGACTTAAGATAGGCATTTTTCTGAAGGAAACATAAAAAAAAGCTCAACATCACTAATGATTAGAGAAGTATAAATTAAGACCATTATAAGATATTAACATATAAAGGTTGTTATTGAGAAGTTAAAAGGTCAGTGAAAAGAAGTGGAAAAAAGGGAAATCTTAATTGTGGGTATAAATGAGTATGACCATTCTGAAAATAATATGGAGATTCTCCAAAAAATAAAAAATCTTACGTAGCAGTTTCACTTGTGGGTGTATGGCGGAAGGAAATGGAGTCAGTGCATTGAAGTGGCAGGTTTATTCCCATGTTCATCTTAGCATCATTCACCGTGGGTGAAGGTGGAGTCATTCTGGGTGCCCATCAGCAGATGAATGGGCACAGAAAAGAAAATGTGATATATTCTACAAATATGCACAGAGGCATTATATAATGGAGTATTAATCATTCCTCAAAATGAAGAATATCCTGTGTCTTAGTTACTGGGACAGAATACTTGACATCTACAACTCTGGGGGTGAAAGATTTATGTTAGCTCACAGTTTCAGAAGGTCACAGTTTGGTCAGTGGTGAATAGCTAGAAATATTGGAACCACATGGCAGAGCAAGCTGGGGAAAATATTGGGGATGATAGCATGACAGAACACAGTCCTATCTGAGAGGAAGGGTAGAACCAACACACACCCCTACATATCAGGCCTCAAGCATCTGTCCCTTCCATCCAGGTTTGACTTCCTAACCATACCCAATACCTGTAGGTACATGAGGCTTTTGGGGAACATTCCAGATCCAAATCATAATGTTCTGCCCCTGGCTCTCAAAAGACTCATGTCCGCTTCCTTATGCAAAATGATTTAGTCCTGCTGTAAGAGTTGCCAAAGTCTTAGCAGTTTTAGCACTGTTAAGAAGTCCAAGTCCAAAGTTTCCTGTGAGATACAAGGCAATCTCTCAACAGTAAGCTCCTGTGGAAACCAAAGAGTTAAGCACTTCCAGCATACAGGGGCATAAGATAAGCATTTTCATTCTGAAAGGGAGGAATAGCAGGATTGAAAGAAGAAGGACCAAAGCAGGTTCTAAACACAGCAGAGCAACGGTTTTATTAATAGATATCCAATTTGTTGTTGCTTTTATTGCTGCTTCTGCTTCTTTTCTTATTCTTTTCTTGACATGTAAGTTTTTCAAAGAGATCTATGGTTATTTACTAGCTGGAAAATATTGGGAGCATTCCTGTATCCTAAGAAAGTATTTTAACTTTCTGTGGTTCTGTGGTTCCGTGTCCATCTTCTTTACTTTGGGCTGAATCTATTCATAGTCTGCAGCTTTCCTCAGTGGATGATGCATGTTTCTGGCATCTTTTAATTTCCCGGTCTCCCCTGCACATTAGGCCTCTCTTTCACAACTTGATGCAGTGCCCTCCCAGGGCCACACTGCCTGACCTCCATGACCTTCTTCTGAAATCTGGGTGGAAACCTTGATGAATGCAAGTCTGCATTCTGCAAGCCTTTAAAGGCAGGACCACATGGACATCCGCAAGGTGTGCCAGTGGCTTGAGTAGTAGCCTGGCTATGTTGGATAATTACTGCTGAGGCCTCTGGGTCTTTAGTCGGACTCCCAACAAATATTTTCTCCTTTGACCCTATAGGATGCCCTGAGGTACTATTTTTTAGAGCAAGGTCCTTTTTCTCTCCACCCTTTAGTTCAAAAGGGTGAGATCTTGTTGACTTTTTAAAAAAATTGAACTTGTCTGTATCACAAAAGTATATTACGCATAAAGCAATAAATATAATGGC
The DNA here is from genome assembly GCA_004027205.1 of Ctenodactylus gundi. Taxonomy (NCBI): domain Eukaryota; kingdom Metazoa; phylum Chordata; class Mammalia; order Rodentia; family Ctenodactylidae; genus Ctenodactylus; species Ctenodactylus gundi. Next base: position 234,405 of record PVKB01000397.1, read on the forward strand.
ATATTAGTTATCTCAGAATTTTATTTTACTTATTTTAAAAATTTACCCCATTTTGTTGATATGTATATACGCAATACATAATGTTTACTGATCTTGTATTTGTGCACATACATGTCATGGCAATATTTTAAATCCTTCCCCTCTCCCTTTTTGACCCTACTATACCCTCCCCCTCTCCACCAGTTCCCATTATTCCCCCCATTTAGTTCTGTGAAATGACTGATCTGGGTTTCTCATATTAGAGAAACCATTTGATATTTAACCTTGTATGTCTGACTCACTTCACTGAGCATGATGGTCTCAAGTTGCCTCCATTTACCTACAACAACGTCAAACGCATCTGTCTTTATAGACTAGTATTACTCCATCGTGTACAAATGCCACAGTTTATGTATCTGTTTGTGTGTTGATGGGTACTTTGGTGTCTTCCACATTTTAGTTATTGTTAAATGTGCTTCTGTGAACATGGATATACATGTATCTGTTATGTTATTTTTAACTCTTTTGGAAAAATTCACAGAAGAGGTATCTCTGAATCAAAGGGGATATTTATTTTCAGTCTTTTGAGACACTTCCATACTGCTTTCCTTAGTGGTTGTACCAGTCTACATTTCTACCAGCAGTGTAAGAGGGTGTCCTTTTTCTCCACAGCTTGCCAGCACTGATTGCTATTTGAGTTTATTTATTAATTTATTTTTTTGAGACAGAGTCTCACTCTGTAGCTCAGGCTGGCCTTGGACTCACTTCAATCCTCTTGTCTCAGACTCCTGAATGCTGGCATTACAGGTGTGCACCACCACACTCAGCTTATGTGGTGCTGGGGAATCAAACCTGGGTACTTAGTGCTTGATTTAGCACTTGCTAGACAAATGCTTTAACTGTTGAGCCATTCCTGCAGCCTGTAATTGAGTTCTTCATATGCACTATTCTCTGTGGCTAGATGGTATCTTAATGATGTTTTGATTTGCACTTCTCTAATGGCTAAAGATGTTGAACATTTTTTCATGTATTTATTGGCCATTTGTACTTCTTCATCTGAGAACTGCCTATTCATTTCCATTACTCATTTTTCACTTTTTATTTTGAGGGGCTGATTTTTCTTCAGTTCCTCGTGTATTCTGGTTATGAGCCTCCTGTCTGAGGTATAGGTGGTGAATATTTCTTCTCATTCTATCAGTTCTCTCTTTACTCTGATGATTATTTCCTTTGCTGTGCAGAAACTTTTAAATTTGAAATAGTCCCATTTGTTAATTCTGAGGCCCTTTCTTTTTCTTTTGGTGTCTTGTTAAGAAAATTCTTGCCTATACCTATGTCTTTTATATTTTTATCTAATCTGTCTTTCAGAAGATTGGTTCTGTGTTTCTCATCTAATATCTAGGTGTTTGATCCACTTTGATTTAATTTTGGTGCATGGTGACAGGTGTGTGTGTCTAGATTCATCCTTCTGCGTATGAATATCCAATTTTCCCAGCACCATCTGTTGAAGAGGCTATCCTTTGTGCATTGTATGCTTTTGGCTTCTTTATCAAAGATCATGTAGCTGAGGGTTTTTGAATTTTTCTCTGCATCCTCAGTTCTCTTCCACTGGTTAACTTGTTTGCTTTTTGTGCCACTATCATATAGTTTTTATAACTTGCTTTGTAGTATAACTTCATGTCTGGCATTGTAATGCCTCCTGCCCTTATCTTGTTACTCAGTGTTGCTTTGGTTATTCTAGGTCTACTTTGGTCCCATATGAATTTAAGGATTGTTTTCTCAAGTTCTGTGAAAAAAGTTTTTGGTGTTTTGATAGAAATTGCATTGAATCTGTGTATCAGTTTCAGCAATATAGTCATTTTGACACTGTTAGTTCTCCCTACCCAAGAACAGGGAATGTCTTTCCATTTTCTGAGGTCTTCTTCACCTTCTTTCTTAAATGTAATAATAGTTCTCTTTGGATAGATCCTTCACTTCCTTGGCTAGGTGTACTCCTATGTATTTAATTTTTTTTTTTTGCTAGGCTATTGAGAATGGAATTATTCTTCTGAGCTCTTTCTCAGTAAGCTCATTATTAGTGTAGAGAAAAGCTATTGATTTTTTAGTATTGATTTTGTAGCCTGAGATTTGACTGAATTTATTATTTCAGTCAAACTCAATAGACCCAAAACAATAGACTCAAACTGCAGTAGACCCAAAACAATTTTTAAACCCAGCAGGGTAAAGGTAAATCCTGTAGTCCCATGTCTATCACCTAGAGTAAACTGTGGCAAGATATCAACTCCAAAGGGCTTGGGTAGCCCCATTCCGACAGCATCATGGCTGGGTGCAACCTCCATCTTTTCCACTTTGGGCTGATTCTGCTCACGGCCTGCAGCTTTCCTTAGCTCCTGGCTTTTCCAGATTCCTGGGTTCTCCACTGGACCTTAGGCTTGTCCTTTACAACTTACCATATTGCCCTCCCAGGGGCACACTGCCTGCTCTTCAAGGCTTTTCTCTGAAATCTGGGTGAAAGCCTCTGTGAACCCACAACTCTTCCATTCTGCAAGCCTGTAAATCCAGGACTACATAGACATTGCCAAGGTCTGTCACTGACTTGAACAGCAGCCTGCCCCCCTAGGACAAATGCTGCTGTCAATTCCCACTTCTCTCAGACCCGCGTTTACCTTGGTTAGAGGTTCTGGGCTGCTGGCTTTCCTCCGTCTGTGGATGCTCACTGCTCAGGGCTGCTCTCAGTCAGCCTGGAGTGGTTTCTTAGGCTGCTGTTTTCCTGCATGTTGAAGATGGTCTTCAGGATTTTTGACCTTCCCATGGCCTCCTTTCAGTTGTTGGAGCACTCCTTTCTTTCCTAGTGAAGTTGAACAGGCAGTTTTAATTATATTCTGTACTTTTTAATAAAGAGTCATGAGGCGACATTGCACAGCTCTGTTACTTAGCTGCCATGTTGCCCAGAAGTTTGGTGATCACAAATTTATATGTCTCTAGTTCTTACTCATCCCACAAACCTCTTGTTGACTTTTGAAATGACCTTAAGACATCTTTTCTCTAGTACTGATTATAAGTACTTGGCTTCTTAAAATGTCAATCTCTTTAATTTTCCCATTATCTTTTGCCCCACAACTCTGGACCCTGTCAGTATGGAAAATCTGAAAACTTTTTATATCAGTTTTCTCTGCCCTTGTTTCCTTCCTTTCATGAGAATTGGTTAAAAGCTGTGACAGTGAGAACATGGGGTTACCTTGAGATTTTCTCCACTCGATTTAGTAGTATACTGACCTTAATCTCAGTTTCAAGCAGTCTCTGGACAAGTAAAGTGCTGTTAAACTTTTTGCCGGGCATAACGTGAATTTTTTTTTTTTATATCAGCTGCTAATACAGTTCTCCTTCCCTTCTGAATCCTCAAGTTTGGTTCGGAGCACTCCCAGGCTTCTCCAGCTGGCATCCTGAAGCCTTTTCAAACTCCTTCTGCAAATCACTTCTAAAGGTTTCCAAAGCATATGGTCAGGTAAAGTCCCAACACTGATCCTGCTTTTCTGGCACCAGTTTCTGCATCAATTGCTTTCTCTTTGCTGGGACAGAATACTTGACATTCAAGGCTTTAGGGAGGAAGGATTATTTTGGCTCGCAGTTTTAGAATGTCACAGTCCATTCACAGATGGGCAGCTGAAAATGGTGGAACCACATGGGGGCTGGGACCAGAGCAGTAGCTCCTTACAGCATAGTAGAACAGAGCCAGATATGAAAGGAAGAGCGGAACCAGCATACACCCCTCTAGGTCAAGCCCCAATCATCCTCCTTTTTCAGCCAGGTCCCACCTCCCAACAATCCACAGTATCCATGGGGCTTTTGAGAGACACTCCAAAAATAAAACCATAGCATCTTGTCATTTGTGACAACATAGATGAATGAACTTGGAGGGCATTATAGTGAATGAAATAAGCTAGGTATAGAAACACAAATATGGTATCATTTATATGTGGAATCTGAAAGCCTTAAACTCATGAAGTTTTAGAATAATTGATAGGGTCTGGAGTAGTGGGAGGGAATAAGATGATATAGGTGAAAGGTTACAAACTTTGACTAAGACAAGTGTGTACATTTTAGGAGTCTGTTGTGCATCATGGCAACTATTGTTAATATGAGTAATACACACAGTGGATCCTCTGTATTTGTGGGTTATATATTCCCAGATTCAGCCAACTGTAGATCCAAAACATTGAAAGAAAATGTTGTCTGTATTGAACATGTGAAGACTTTTTTCCTTTTTGTTGCTTCCTATATACTATATAACTATTTATATAGTATTTATGTTGTAGTAGGTGTTATTAGTAATCTAGAGATAATTTTGTTATATGGGAGGATGTAGATAGGTTATATGCAAATGCTGCTCCTTGTTATCTAAGAGACTTGAGCATGTTGGGAGTTTAGGATATGCATGAGTCACCTATAGATACTGGGAAGAGCTCTGCTGATAATTGCTGAGCGTAGATATGTTCTCATCACAAAAACATAGGTATTTGCTATCATGGTTGTGTTAATTTGCTTGATTTATCATTTTCAGTAAACCTATACTAAAGATTTATCTTGTACACTGCAAATATTTTGCGATTTTATTGCTTCAGTTATACCTTAATGGGGGTGAGGAAAAACCATAAGAACCTCAGTTGATGCTTGTACATTACTACCAAGATCATATATAAAGCATTTCTGTTACATATATAGTTCTAATTTGTCTCCTTTCATCCAAGAATTTAAAAAGAAATGATTTCTTTCTTTTTTTTTTTTGAGATAGAATCTTGCTGTGTGGCCCAGGCTTGTCACGATGGAGCCCAGGCTGACCTTGAACTCATGGCAGTCCTTTTGCCTCAGACTTGAGTGCTTGGATTATATGCATGTGCCACCACAGCTACTATGTGGTGCTGGGAGATTGACACAGGGAACATTGGCCCTCGACATGGAGCCTTGTGCTTTCTGAACAAGTGATGGAATCACTGTGCTAGGCCCCCTGGCCAGAAATGAGAAATTGTGTTTTACCTTAAGGATATTCATTTCATAGTATGTTCTACCATTTTAATGTATTTAATAGAGGCAGGTGGTATAGAGGGTGTAGAGTAGTTGTTAAAGCACAGACAGCTTTTGAAGACCACTTCGGTTCAGATGTGAACTCCATGAACTGTGTGACCATGGTGAAGTATCCTCTTTGCAGATCAGTTTTCTCACCTATAAGCAGTGATTCCCAACCTTTTGAACACCAGGAACCAATTTAGTTGAAGACCATTCTCCTATGGACAGGTAGGAATGGTGGTGGTGGGGAATGAAGGTGTGGGGTGCGCTGGCAATTGTTACGTAGCTGGTTGTTGAAGGATGGCTTTGAAATGACAGCAGCAGCCAGAGAGGAGCAGCGTGTGGAGCTCGGTGTCCCGTCACTCAGCAGCAGCTTTGGAGCCTAATGGAGTGTGCTGGCAGAAAGTCAGCTTGTGCTTGCAGCTCGACTTCTGAGGCCACAGGACTGATTACACTTGCTGCATCAGAAAGTGAAACTATAGAATAAGTTTAAGAATTAAATATAGGTAAGCTTTCTAGAACATGCCTGTGATGTAAATATAATACTGATACGCACTAGTGGTTACTACTGTTTTTCCCATTTTTCTCTTCAAATCCCATGTTCTGCTTAATAGGTAACGAGAGGCTATCTTGCTAATGTATCTGTTTTTCTAATGTAAAGATTTAAAATCAGAAACTGAAGATTTTGTAAAATATCTTTGGTAATTAAATGTTGGTTATACTGCGTGGGAACCAACCCTTTTATAATTTAGAAATATGTTTGTTTTTTCAAAAATTGTTTGAATTCAATTGATAGAAGAGACATAGTTTTGATATCCAATCTGAATTATGAAAACTCCTGTACTGTGAATTTTTATCTCAAGTTTATTTTGTTATGTAGACATGTGTCTAATAAAAAAAAAGCTACATAAACCATCATTTGAGTTTGAATGTGCTTCTGTTTTTGGTTGAGGTCTAAATGTTATTTCTGGCTGTGTCTTTCATTCATAGCTCTTCTTACAACAAATGGAAAGTCTTTAATTGTACCTGAGGGAGTAGTTAATCCACAGTGGACATATGGTAGACAAAAGCTGAGTCTAGTAAATGAAATAAAATTATACATGGTAAACACATGAATGCCTACAGAGTCTGGCAGATAGATGAGGTGAAGCATATGAGGTTAACAAATTTTGTCGGCTGGATAATTCTTTTCTTTTAGCATGTTTGTGTTGTATATGGATATATAATTTTGATTAAAAGACATGCTTTCAAGTTATATATAAAGTATATCTCTTTTACTATTCTCTAAACTTTGAGATGTGACTTTGATGCCAGTGGTAGAGATGACAATCTCAACGTTTTGGAAAGTGACTTCTCTTTTGATTGGAAGCAGTTAATTAGCATTAGCCCAGAACGGCTCTTGGGCTATATGGATTTGAGTATTATGTGGTTGCATTGCTCCAGCAAAAGGTTAAGTATTAATGGAAAATGGTCACAGCCCTTTTACTTAAAGAAAACATGTTACTTGTAAGTTTTCTTTTGATTTTACTTTTACAGTTATATTGAATGTCTTCATTCATTTAGCCATCCATAAAGCAAATATTGTTGCACACGCAATGGATAATAAGTCTTTTTAGGACTACTTGTGTGGTATGTCACAGATCATTAACTGCAAGTAACCACCTGACTTGAGGGAAGCCTAGAAGCATCATTATAGTGAAATAAGCTTTTATTTAGGTGTCATTGCAGCACATTGATTTATAGAAATGCCACAAATTGATGCTGTGAAATATATTCTCATTATCATCGGGGAATGGTAGAGATTTATTGCTTTAGACTATAAAAGTGATATTGCTAATAACAGAAAAATAAGAATATTATTTGGTCTGTTTTATCTAATAATTTTTAAAGATCTATTAGGTTATTAGACTAAATGAGATGATTCTTTAGAATCTAAGTTTTGATTTTATGTGTGATCCTATACATGCATTATATTAAAGATATGTTTTGAGTTCTCCATAATTTGAAACATCTTTAAATGCTTAAGGCACTGTTTTCTCTATCTGAGGACCTAGCTGCTGTTTAAGCACATGTGTCATGATCCTGCCCTCAGGAAACTTAGTAGTTTTTCTTCTTTATGTTCATCTTAATTCCATAAAAACCATTTAATTTAGTTATATCACAGACGTGCAAAAGATTGTTAGGTAAGGATTAAGAAAAGTGTTGACCTTAAGCCTGGATCTTTGTAGAAGTAGTAAGTGGTTGGCTAGATAATAAGTGAGAGTTCTAAATTTTAGGCAAAATGTACTTTTAAATAGTATCTAATTAGAATGAACTATAAAAAAGAGTACTTAAATATTTTTTCCTTTAATTACAGCCCATACCAGATATTTGCTTTAAAAAAATAGATTTAGTTTAAGCTGTTGATTTTGTTTGGGTCTTATTTTTTCTTTTTTCCCTCATTTTATTGATATGTGTAGATGCAAAACATATTGTTTACATTGATCTTGAGTATTTTGCACATATACATACCATGGCAAAATTACAAAACCTTCTCCTCTCCCTTTTGACCCCCCCATCCACCTCCTCTTTAATTCCCATTATTATTTCTGTGAAATAATTGTGATCTTGATTTCTCATATTAGAGATACCTCTTGATATTTAATCTTCTCCTTCTGACTCACTTCTCTAAGCTTGATGGTCTCAGGTTGCCTCCATTTACCTACAACAGCCTTAAACCTATCTGTCTTTATGAACGAGTAGTAGTCCATTGTGTATAGAAACCATAATTTATATACCCATTGGTCTTTCGATGAGTATTTTGGTGTCTTCCACATTTTAGCTATTGTTAGTTGTGTTGTTATGAACATGGGTATATATGTATCTCTGTTACGTGTTTTAACCTCCTTTGGGGAAATTCCCAGAGGAGGTATTGCTGGATCAAAGGGGATATTTATTTCCAGCCTTTTGAGAGACTTCCATACTGCTTTTCATAGTGGTTGTACCAGTTTACATTCCCACCAGCAGGGCAGGAGGGTTCCTTTTTCCCCACAGCCTTGTCAGCACTGGTTGCTGTTTGTGTTCTTGATAAATGCCATTCTGTCTGGAGTCAGATGGCTATCTTAGAGATGTTTTGATTTGCATTTCTCTAAAGGCCAAAGATGTTGAACATCTTTTCATATATTTATTAGCTATTTGAACTTCTTAATCCGAGAACTGCCTATTCATTTCCTTTGCCCATATATTCCGATAATAGTGAGTGATCTGTCAGTGCTCCTTTCCCTGTCAGATAGCAACAGATAGGGAAGAGGTCTTAAAGCTAGGCTCAGGTGAGTCAGGGAGAACTCCGAGTGAAGGGGACAGAGTGTCTGTGGAAATATTTGTGGTATGAATATTCAGATAGTTAATCAAGAAGGGGAGAGATTCGGGAACTATCAAATAAAGAGAAAGAAGTAGGTGGGAGGAAAGGGGAGGAAACGGGACATGCACATGAAAGGAAAGAGTACAAAGAAAGAGTATAAAAAGTAGAGAAGAAAAAACTGAGGAAGCCTGGTGAATTTTAGGGAAAGTAGGAACCTAAACCAAAGAAAGATAAAGAACCACATGAACTGAACAGCAACAACTACGTCACCACCTGAACCCAGTGGAACCCAAATCAGAGCACAGTCTATCAAACAATACAAAACAACAACAACAACAACAACAAAAAGAAATTTAGTCACCTCCCACCCCCACCTGTATTATTTGGATGTAAACATACTTAGAAGATGGGTCTGGCTGTCTGCCGAGTTCCACTCAGTTACTGATCCTGGGGGTTTCCTCTTTCCCTTTGCATTATTTCTAGCTGGAACTTGTGGCCTTTAGGTAGATGAGTGGGCCCAGTAGGGCTTCAGGCTGGGATCTTGCACAGCGTGCAATAGACCTAGACTTGGTGCAGCCTCTTGCGGGAGGATGGTGGGGAGTGGGTGGTTGGCACAGTGCTGGATAGACATAGGCCTAGGATGGATTCCAGGCAGGTCCCTGGAAGCACATAAGCTGCTGGGGCCTTGAAAGGGTCCAGGGAGAGTCTGGTGGTGGCACAGTAAGGATGGTTTCTAGGTGGGTCTGCTGGGGGACATGAGCTGCTGGGACCTTGGGAGGGTCAGGGAGAGGGTGGCAGAGAGACTTGGGACGCCCCCCCCCCCCCATCCCCGCTCCATGGCTTCCTAGCAGGTCTTCTGGGGCTCGTGAGGTCTGAATTTCTTATAGTTTACTCATTTTTCTGTTTATGATTATTTCTAAATTTAAAAATGAGTTTTACAATACCTTATAAAGAGGAAAATGAAGCAGGAGTCAAATGTCGAATAATAGATTGCAGTAAACCAAGTACGTGAGAGAATTGGCTACTGAGGAATGGAAAATTCTTGTCGGTGCTCTAGCCTAGAAAGCTCTAACGCTTAATTGTTCTAAATTCCCACAGTCTTTCTCTTTTCTTCAAATAGTGAATATTTGGAAATTTGAGAATCAGACTTTAGTAATTCTTTTCATTATTTTTCCAACAAATACAGTGTTTATTTTGAAATTTGTGAATTTTATTGATAGGTAGTGTTTTTCTGATATGTATGGAAGGTAGCTTGTAGCCTTTTCTGATTAACATTTTTTTTGCATTCGTTAATAAAAAAGTGTATTATATGAGTATTCAATTAAGTGATTTATTAGTGCAAGAACAGCTGCCTGTCCAAAGAGCTAGAGTTCTCTGTAGTCTCTTTAAGTTACTCTGTGTTCGGCTACATGCTGGTAGCTTTTTTTTGCCTCTTTAGGTGTAAACTCATATGTTGATTGTCTCAGGTTCATAAACCATATTGCACTCGCAGTGTACTTTTGAGGTTTTATTTTAAATAAGTAACATTTACTGTATTTGAATCTTCATCAAAGTTAAATTGAATCATTTAGTAACATGCTCCCATAAAAGAAGAGCTGTTTATTCTATGTCAGATGTTCTTGGGCTAGAGGATTTTGGCTTTGTGCATTTGTCTCTTCTGTGTCAGATACTTCCAGTCTTTCTGCACAAGCCAATTACTTTGTGAATATGGGCTTAAATTCTTATTAAGACAAAGATACTCTGACACAAAAAGTCTGAATCTTTTGAAAATGAGCACTTGTATGTAGAGTTTCAAAAATCTTCAGCAGTGATTTTCATATTCTATTTTAGAATTTTCTGTAATTTGGGATTAACCAGAAAGTATAGAGTGGTCAGTTTAATCTGAAGAAAAATATAAGAGAATGGCAGGTGTCTGAAAATAAGCGAAATAGGTGGGTATTGTTAAAACTTATCAACTGAACTTGTTCATTTTAGCTTCTAAAAAAAGTACTTTTTGGTTTAAAAGCAACTGTCAAAGTTAGTTGGTATAATTTTGTTTCCTTCCCTCCTCCAGCTTCTTTACCACCAGTGCCATTTATACCCATAGAGTTATAATTTGATATGCTAATACGTTGGGACTATGAACTGAATTTTTTGTAGTGGTGAATATTTTGAAAGTTGAAATTAAATTCCCTTGTTTCTCAGGAATTTTTTAGAAGTTCTGAAGCTTATTCACTATTCTCTTGTTCTATACACGCATCTGAGTGCTTGCTAAATTTTGTATTTAGACTTAGATTCATTTAAGATTAGATACTTTTTTCTTTGGTAGGAATTATCCTTACCTTAGACTTTTTTCTTAAGTAATTTTCATCTTTTTTTGAGGAAGCTTTTATTGTTGTTGGCTTTGGACAGTAGTTTGTTATTGGGCTAAAACCATGTCAGTGAATTTGTTATATTACTGTTTACTAAGAATTACTGAGAATTTGTTGTATTATAGTTTAAAATTAAAACCTAAGGGATGTTTTATAACTGATAAAATGACTTCAATTTTATTGCAATTTAAAAATTCTTCTAAAATTTTGGTTAAAATGCCTTTTGAGTACTATAAATACATGATTGCATGTTAGAATTATATACTTAATATATTTTAAATATCTCCACGAGTATTTCCTCTTATATTTTAAAGTATTGGTTTACTCATTTACTCATTCATGAATATCCTTTATGTGCCAAGCACAATGGTAGGAGAGGGAGAAAAATTGTGTTTTCTTACCACGACACACTTGATACACAGGGAAAGTACAGGAAGAAGTAGTTAGGGAAAATTTACTGCAGAAGTAATAAACAGAATCTTAAGGAATGTGTAGGAGTGTTCCATAAAGAGAAGGGCAAGAAAGGGCACTCCAGGAAGAGGCAGAAGAATGAATGAAGTTGCAGAAGTTAGGACATGGTCTGGAATATAAGGAGAATCTACGGCATTTTGCTTCACCTGGAGCAAGGAATTTGAGGCAGGAAGAGTGGAGAGAGTCGAAATGTTTTAGTGTTTGGATTTTATTGTAAGAGCCATATAAAGTCACTAAAGGTTTTTCGGCAGAGGAGTGATTTGATAATGGTGTAGAGCAAAGGTTAGCAAACCACATCTCGTGACCAGTTTGTTTGTTTGTTGCTTTCTTTCTTTCTTTGATAGAATCTCGCTGTATACCCCAGGGTGGTCTTGCACTCACTGGTATAGCCCTGGCTGGCCTTGGACTGAGGACAGTCTCCCTACCTCAGCCTCTTGAGTGCTAGGAATGACCTGTTTTTGTATGACCATTATAAGAGAATGGTTTTTAAATTCAAAAAAGTGATTAGAAAAAAGAGAAGGATAATTCTTGATGCTTGAAAATTATATAGAAATCAAATTTTAATGTGCAGAAATAGTTTATTGAAACAAACATTTTTACATCCTGCCTTTGGTTGCTCTTTCACTAAAATTGCAGAGTTGAGTAGTTGCTTCAAACATTGTATGATATACAAAGCCTAAAATATTTACTCTCTGTACCTTTACAGAAATTGTTTTACAGGTACCTGGTCTAAATAGACTAGTGAATAATTAAAATATAAATTAAATGGAAAAACAGTCCAACTGTTACTGTCTATAAAGGACTCATTGTAAATGTGCAGATAGTGAAAGGATGAATAAAAAGGTATCTTCCACAACCCACAAACCAGAAAAGAGAGTGTTGGAATAGCTATGTTAATATGAGAAACACAGTTCTGAAATTCATCATAGCAGTTGAGATTTTGCCACTCCTGTCAGTAACTAATAGAACATGGAATGGTCTGTAGGATGAACATCAGTAGTCGGACCTAATTTTATATTTCTGGAACATTCTGTCTGACAACAGAAGATTCGTTGCTCTCACACATAGAACATTTATAATGATAAAACATACTCTGATTTAGAAGAGACTTATAGAATATAAAAGAATTCATGTATTCTATGAAAATAATGGACTTGAGCTAGAAATCAGCCTCAAAAAATGGAGGTTGTATATTCAAATGTTCAGAAATTGAGCAGCCCACTTCTAAAAAGCCTGTGTGAGAAAAAAAAAAATCACACAAATTAAAAAGACTTACTTGAACAAAAATAAAACACTGCATATCAAAGTTTATGGCATGCAGTTAAAGCAATGTTTTAAGAAACATTTGGCTTTATTAAATGATTTACTTAAAAAGAAGAAAACTCAAAATCAGTGATCTAGTATTTCATCTTAATAAATTAGAAAATAAAAGGCAAAGTAGGCCCAAAGTAGGCAGAAGGAAGGAAAATTAAGGGTTGATAATGTAAACTTAAAAAGAATGAAATTAATGAAACCAATAGCTGGTCCTTTGAAATGATCAATTAATTGATGAACCCTAACCAAACTGACCATAAAAAAACAAGGTACAAGTTACGTTGTTGGAAAAGAAAGGTGGGAAATCATTACAAACACTTAAAATGTTAGAAGAAATTAGAAAATATTATTAAGAAATGATTTTCATCAATTTGGTAATTTTGATTAAAAGAACCATTTCCTTTGAATAGAGAAGCTAGTAAGTTTTACCCTGGAAGAAATATAGGAATATTGCCGTATTTATGAAAAGCTAGGTTCACAATTTTAAATGTACTCACAAAAAACTACAAATACACATGGCTTTCTTGGTAAAATTTATCAGAATATATGGAATGAATAATTGTTAACTATATTCAAACTCTTCTAGAGAACGAAGGATGATGAAATTTATCTCAACTCATTTTTTAGTTATTTAATTAATACTGGGGTTTGTTCCAGGGCCTTTGTGCCAAGTTACATCACCAGACCTTTTCAAAATTTATTTTTTATTTTGAGACAGGGTCTTGCTAATTTGCCCAGACAGGAGTTGAATTTGTTCTCCTGCCTCAGCCTCCCAAATGCTGGCATTACATACATTTGCCATCATGCTTTGCTCTCTATAACAATAATGCATGATTTTTAACACTAACGTGATAATCTGCTATGAAACCAGATAAAGTCTACAAAGTAGTATTCTGCAGAAAAACCTAACAAAGTTGTGGCAAATTGAACTCAGCAATACAGCAAAAAGTTAGTGCTAAGTAAGTCTGTGTTGGGAATCTTAGGTTGGCTATATATTTGACATTAATGTAACAACATACGTAGACACTAAAGAAGAAAAGCTTCACTATGTTCCCTATGTATTCATGGAAGTTCTTGATAAAATATACCATCCATTCAGTATTTTAAAATAAACTCCCAGAAAACTAGATGTGAGAAAGAGCTTCAACTTGCTAAAATGGCATTATGAAGATCCTACAGTTAACGTCCCTCAGAATGGTGAAAGAATGAACACTTTCCTGAGATCACGACAGAGCAAGGAAACTCACCCTATTTTTCCTAATCAGCACTGTTCTTAAACTTTTGACTATCAAAGGCAGCAAGAAAAAGTAAGAAATAAACTACTGGATCCTCAGGGGATGTAATTAGCTGATAGAAATCCTATCCTAAGGAAAACATAAGAGAGTAAGATGTAAATGAAAGTCAGCAAACAACATGGTCAAGGATACAAGACCTCACTATGACAAAAATGTCAGTTTTCTTCAAACTGGTTTATCAATTCACTGTAATTTTACTAAAGTTCCCAAAGGTATTTCAGAGGTTTCCCCTAGTTTTAGAGGCTTCATTTCGTATTCACTTGGCTCCTTTGCTTCTGGGCCCAGCGTAAAGCAGAAAGTGGCAGAAGCACATGGTTGAGGCTCACTTCCTGGCAGCCAGACAGCAGCGAGGGTGTCACAGCAGAGATAGTGAGCCCAGAGAGGGTCTGGGGACCAGCGGTGGCCTCCATGGTCATACGCCACTATCCTCTCCTTCAACAAGCCCTACCTCCTGTCTTCATCACTTCCCAGTAACGTAATCAGATGATGATCTCTTCTGTGCATTAGTCACTGAACTCGGTTGCTAGTGGGACAATTTGTGCTGTAGTGTTTACATTTTGTTATTTTAAATCATAGTTTCTGCCCCTTTTCCAGGACTTCTAATGTATGATCATTGTGGGTATAGAAGGTAGGGTTAAATATAAAGAAGGATTTAAAAGCCACAGTATAATTAGGCAAATGAGGCAGTTCTTCCTGTTGCTTCTGCTTCTTACTGGGTGCCAGGGCTTGCTAGTGTTGGGCAGGACAAATGCACTCCTTTTCTAATGCAATTCTATTTGTGAATGGTAAATGTGAACTGGGGTGTAATATATGTATCTGTCTTATAGATTTTTTATAAAAAATAAAACTGTAGTACTGTGCAAATATGAAATTATCTAGTAAAAATTCCTGTGGGAAATGCATGAAACGAATTAAATTAGGGAAGGTTTACTAATTTTCCAGTTCCTTTAGACTTTGGGTGTATGGGCGTGTGCTAATCTTCATAATTGATTTTTCTGCTCTTACGTGTTAGAAAGCAACAGACGCAACAGAATCTGCTATGAATACAGAAAGATTTCACTTGGATGTTCTGCCCTCTGAACATTTTTGCAACATGTTGTCACTTATCCTTAGGATTATGTGAAAATTAGATTTTATGAAAAGAATGTGATATATTATTATAAGAGCTTTTAATAAAATGAAATGCACATAGAATATGTAAAGTAACGTGAAGTGTTTAAAGAACTTTTGCCCAGGCAAGAAGTAGAGTCTGGCCAGCTCCCCAGAGGCCCAGGAGCTACCTTTCTTTGTTCATTCTCTTTCTACTCTCAGGGAAATTTTATTCTTTGACCTAATATTTTCTTTTCTCTTTTCTTTCACTGTCTTTCTATAATTCATCAAATATTTAGCTTTGCCATTTTAGAACTCCTTGTAAATGTAATTATTCATGTAGATTCTTTTATGACTTTCATATCTCACCACATTTATGAGTTTTTATTCTTATTATGGTGTGAAACTGTACTTCTTTAGTTTTCAGTACTGTGTAGTATTCCTATGAAATGATGAAATAAACGTGCTAGATATTGTGTATTTATTTTACAACCTAAAAATATTTTTCCTTACTCAATTAATTTGAGTGACTAATGTACTATGTGCTTTTTTAAAATCTGTTTTGCTATCTGTAACAAAAGAACCAAATGTACATGACTTAAAAAATAGCTTTATTGTCTCAAGAATTTTGATTTCATAAAATCTTGAATTCTAATTTTCAAAAGCATAGTGAAACATTTAAAAGGAAGATGTGAACCTAAAGGGAAATGTTGGGAGCAAATATGGAATTGCCCTTAGGAGGAATGCACTTACACAGACTGATAAGATAAATGCTTTAAATCTGGTAAAAATTGAAAGGTAGAGGTAAGAGATGTTTCATAAAGAAATACAAAAGTGAGTATATAGGAAAATTACTAAGCTGTGTTGAGATCTTTAAATATGCAAAAATTAGTATTTTTGATGTTAACAGTTTTTCTTTATCTGAGATACTCAGTGGTTTTAAGCAGTTATTTTTGGAAGAACGTTAGTTTGAGAATCTGCAAAGTCAAAATCAAGTTTGAGTAATTTTTTATTTTCTTGCATTAGCAAGTCTTCTAATACGGCATGATTTACTATGTCATCACAGAAAGACAGCATTAGAGAGTGTACATGGCAGGGTAAAATTAAACACATGCTCACAATCAAATTAATGTATTTCATCTGTCTTCAACTAATAACAATCTGTCATGTTATCTCTCTGAGTAGGGGCATAAACAGTTTATTTTGTGTTTGGAGTAACTTCCTGGAGGTAGTTAATGTGACAAGTAGTTTGTTTGAATTGAGTATAACCAGATCAACACTCTAGATGTTTCCTTGATAACCTAAAAATTACTGTGAAAATCTGTACAAGTGTTATATTTACATTTAGCTTTTACTTCTTTTAAGTTAGTGATTTTTTTTAACAATCACTTCACTGAGCATATTCTGTTTCCAGTGTTTTGTATGGATTGAAGAACAAAACTTGTTTATACTTTCAATGTTTTTTTCCATTGACAGGGAATGGACATTAATATTATAACTAATTAGTATCGTATACTTATCTGTTTTTCAAAACATGAAGTAACATTCTGTTTGAATGAAAGCTTCATATTCATTATCAAATATGTTCATATAATGTTTTGAATAAGAAACATTTGGGAAAATGGAAGTGTTGTACATTCTCAGCCGTATATAAAAATAATGTACGAACTATTGTATTCAGAATTGTAAAATTTTATTTAAAATTTAACATCACTTATCCTGATCAGTAGTTCTAGTTATTATATCTTGTAGGTATTCAGTTTTGAATCTACTTATTTTGTGTTTTGATGACTTCTCTGTCCATTATGCCATTAATTGTGTGGATAGATGGCAGTGGAGACCCTGAAAAAGGAAGCCTGAATACCAGAAAACAAATATGACTTAAAAAGTAAAGTTTTTATGTAGTTGGCTGATTAGCATTAGTGTATATTTTAAGTCATTATGTATATTTTTTCCCATTTTATTGATATGTGTAAGTACAAAATTTGAGGTTTCCAGTGATTGTGAGCATTTTGTGCAAATACTTATCTTGGCAGGGTTCCAAGACCTTTCCCCCTCTCCTTTTGGCCCTCCTCCCACGCAGTCCACCCTCCAGTTCCCATTATTTTCCACATTAAGTTCCGTGAGATAACTGTGATCTGGGTTGCTCATGTCAGAGAAACCATTCGATATTTCACTTTCTGCTTCTGACTCACTTCACTAAGCATCATGGTCTCAAGTTGCCTCCATTTGCCTACAAAAGCCTCCAACCCACCTGACTTCATAGATGCATAGTATTCCATTGTGTATAAATACCACAATTTGTGTATCCATTGGTCTATTGATGAGTGTTTTGGTGTCTTCCACATTTTAGCTATTGTTAGTTGTGCTGCTATGAACATGAATTTTAGAACACATGTAAATAAAATTTAATGCATTTTAAGGGAGTTTTACTTATCATATGTGGACTAATAATCATGATGGACTAGTTTTAAACATTGTGTAGTCACACAACTATTATGTACAGCTGCAAGTACTTTTTGAAGGAATATATCTAATCAAGTACCAAGGCAGAGTATATCTGGTATTCTATAGTTCTTATGATGGTTTCAGTTGAGTTTCAAAATCCTACCAAGTAAATAAGCAGCTACGATCATACATTGGTATTCAACTGCTTTGAAACTCATTCAGTTTGATACTTGAAACATTTTTGACATGAAACATTTGTTGCAGTGATCATTTTTTTGGGTACTGGACAGATAAGCTAAGACTTGTTTGTGTTTAGTGCCTGGTGACTCATTACTCTTCCAGCCAAAACAATGCTTTGGTCCTCCTTGTTTTTGGTACTTGACCCTCCTAGAACCAATTAATGATGAATACCTTGTATGTGATAGTTCACTTTTTAAAAATAATAGTGACTATTTAAAGTTTTTTGTTTTTGTTATTTTAATTAGAATTCTACGTAAAAGACAATTAAGTGATTATCTACAAAGCTGATACTCTTTCTTTGGAAGAATCTGGATTTGAATTAGGTAGAATGGTGCTACCTGACCAATGCTGGGATGTTGGTCAGTTCACTCTGAATCTCAAGTTTTTGTGTGTGAAATTAGAATAAACCTTTTATCTATTCTTCAAGGTTGCTGTGATGCCCCAAAGGGCTTTGTAAATTTTAGAATAGCATTTAGAAGTCTTCTAGAGTGTTTTTTTTTTTTGTTTGTTTGTTTCCCTTTTTGCCCTGTAATATTCTTTCTTCTTGATGCAGCCTTAGTAATTCTTTACAAAGTGTGCATGTAGCACTGTGGTATGATGTCTCTAACTTGTTTGGAAAGGTTTTCAGAAGAGGTATATCAGGGTCAAATGAGATATCTTTGTTCATTTTTTTTGAGGAATCTCCATACTGCATTCCATAATGGTTGTATCGGTTAACAGCCCCACCAACAATGTAGAAGGCTTCCTTTTTCTTCACAACCTTGCCTGCATTTGTTGCTTTTTGAGTTCTTGAAAAAACTATTCTTACTAGAGTAAGATGGAATCTCAATGTTGTTTTGATTTACATTTCTCTTAGTTCATACTTATTTAGTAAAAGTTATGGTATTGATAATAGTAACTGTGTATACAAGATGAATAAGTGGAATAAAATGTAATAATGGTAACATCTTTAGTGCCACATTATTTACCATTTATAGTTTTCTTCTGAATATTTCCTCAATTTAGAAATAGTTGTCACTGTCTGTACTAGATGTATTTTGACTCAAATTGGAAAGTTGAAGGTTTTCTAATATTCATATATAATATCACCCACAATGTTTTATTTGTGCATGTATTTTTCTTTTTTGGGGGGTAGTACTGAAGATCAAGCGTAGACTCTTACATTGAACTATATCCCCAGCCCATTTTTGTTTTTTAATTTAATTTTATTTTTGATTTTGAGACAGGGTCTCATCAAGTTCTTAAATTGTCCAGGATGGATTCTAACTCGTGGTCCTCCTGCCTCTCTGTCCCGGAATGCTGGAATTAAAGGCCCATGCCACTAGGTTGGGCACTTTTTGTTTATTTATTTATTTTTTTGTTTATTAGTTTTGTTGATGTCTTCCTTTCTCTCATACAAGACCTTCATGCCCGGGCTCTGTTGATTTCACCAGCTCATGCTTTTTTAGGTGCTTTTACATGTATTTCCTTTGTAATAACCTTCTCTCTACCACCAAGGCTAGACTGACTTAATTTTTCCTCATTATTCAGAGTTTGTTCTTGTGTTACTTTCTCTGAGATCTTTCCTATCATTCCCAAGCTTTAGAAATTTTCTTTATACCTTACCTTATAGTAGTGGTATTGGTCAGTTTTCCTATTCCTGGGACAAAATGCCCGCCACCAGCAAGGAAAGGAGAGGAGGTGCGATGTAGCACATGGTGTCAAAGGTTGCAGTCTCTGACTAGCTGGCTTCAAGCCAGTGACACGGCAGAAAAGGGTGATAAAGCGTAACTGCTCATTAGCTGGTGATGGCGAAACAGAGCACGAGGAAAAGCATCAGGGAGAGATGTACCCTCCAGAGGCACAAGTGACTCACTTTCCTAACTGGACCTCACCTAAAAGCACATCCAGCTGTGAACAAAGATGAGTGCCATACCCATGATTGAGTTTCCTCTCTAGGAGTGTCTTAATCCAGTCTAGTGGTCAGTTGGACTAACTGAGGCATGGACCTCAGTTAGGCTCGTTTTAACACTTCATTATGTAGTACCTTTCTATCTCTAAGCCTACCTAGCACTTAGCACTTAAAAGATGCTAGGTAAACAGTTTGCGAGCAAGTGAACGCAGGGACAAAGTGTAAAACTAAAGTTGTGCGTGTGCCTGTCATATAGCACCTTACCATATGCCAGTCCTTGCTGCTTTTACTTTATATGTATATACTCATTTTATCCATATAGCAACCTTATAAAATAGGTTTGTTATGAATTTCTGTTTTATACAAGAGAAAACAAAAAAGATTAAGTGACTTACCCAAGGTCCCATAGCTGGAAATCAAGCCATAGCACTTTGGCTCTGGAGAGTGCATTCTTTTAAGTTTCTATTTTTAACTATTTTAATTGATTTGTGTGCATATAAATTATATTTTAAAATATATGCACACTGTGAGATGGCTAAACTGAACTGTTAATATATGTATTACCTCATGTACATAATGATTTTTTCTTGTGTGTTGAGAAATTTAAATCAACTTTATGACAGTTTTCAAGAATATATTAATTATTGTTGGAATGAGATAACAAGAGCTGGTGGTGAGGATCTAGAGGGCTGGGAACACACTCTTGCTAAAAACATCTTTATAAAAAGTTATTCTATAGGTATATGTTGAGATAATGACAACTGCATTCATTTTGGGGTTGGTATACATCTCACATCTTAATCATTTTTGCTTCTCTTTCCCTTTCCTGCTCTCCTGTCGCTTTATATTCACAGATTCTCTTTTCTTCTGCACAAAGTCTGCTTCTCTGGAGGAATACATTCTTTACTACCATGCCCTACTTCATCTCCAAATAAACAGTGGAATAGTTGTAGAACCATGTCTGTGTCCAACTCTGTTTCTTCTATGTTTGCCTTACTTTAAAAGTTGGGAGGTTGAGCAGTTATTTCTCACTTAGGATTAACTCTTGTATATACTTTACCATCTCTAGAGTAAAAAAAAAAAATGAAGATGATCTTTTGGGATATTTTGTTGTGATAT
This sequence comes from Ctenodactylus gundi, assembly GCA_004027205.1. Taxonomy (NCBI): domain Eukaryota; kingdom Metazoa; phylum Chordata; class Mammalia; order Rodentia; family Ctenodactylidae; genus Ctenodactylus; species Ctenodactylus gundi. Next base: position 255,003 of record PVKB01000397.1, read on the forward strand.
TTTATGGTGATATGTAAGATGATTTTTTTTTGTCAGACTTGCTTACTATTTAAATGATACTTTATGGTACTTATCAGAATCTGTGTATACATTTCCCTATACAAGCCACTTTATTCATCTGTAAGTTATCTATGTAAATTCATAGATAATACATAAATTTAGGAGTTGGTGTTCTTCTTGAACCAACAGGTCAAATGAAAGATGACAGTCAAGCTGTAGATTCAAAAATTTTAATTCTAACTTGAATCAAAGCTGTAAACCTCAAAACAAAGTATTTTCAGAACACATCTGGGAATAGAGGGTGGATGAAATAATGTTGGTCATAACTTGACAATTATTGAGACTATATGTATGAAGAGTCATACTATCTACTTTTGTGTAAATTTTAAATTTTCCACTCAAGCATTAGATAGTGGCTGATAATCAGAAACTCTAGCTTTGAGAGGTGATTTTAAAAAATTATGTGGCTTCTGAGGTTTTGGTTATATATATGGTAATTCTTGTTGTTGGTTGAAGTCTTTGGTGTTCTGTAAGCTCCCTGTATCTGAAAATTATTTTTTTTTCCCCTAGATTTGGGAAATTTTCTTGCATGATTTCAGTGAATAAATTCTTTATACCTTTAATGCTATCTTCTGCTCTTTCTCCCACACCCATAATTCTGAGATTGGTTCTCTTTGAATCATCTATCAAGTATGTTATATCCAGCTACTTTGCTTATTTCTAATTTTGGAGTCATGCCTAATTGTAGCATTTGTTTCCTCAGCCTTGTCTTCAGGGTCTGTCCTCACAGTGTTTGAGTCGACTTCTTCTGCTTTCAAATGTGTTTCTCATATCCTGAATTTCAGCTGGATTTCTTTTCAAAATTTACTTTTTCTTATCAAAGTGTTCCTTCATAAACTGCCTTTCCTTATTTACCCCAGCCAACTTCTTATCTGTGGCCACTATAAGCTCAGTAAGGTTTATATCCACTACCTCAAAAAACAAAAACATACCGGGTAATGATTTTGAATCCTGGCCTATTAAGAATTTGACATTTCCCTCTTTAGCATTGTTGGTGCTTTTTTTTTTATTGCTTATGAACTACAGATTCAATAACAAGCTGAAACATATGGTTTGGAGAGATAGTGAGAATCTTCATCTTCTTGGCTACTTTTTCCTTCCTTCTCACCCTTCCTGACCCCCATTCTGGGGGATTTCAACCCTTTCCTAGCAGTCCTTTGCCTCTTTTCCTACCCTCTCTCTCATGTTGTGGTCTTTTTATACAATGATTTTTTTTTTTGTGAATATGATAGGAGGGAGGGACATTCATTGATAGGCAGACTTTTGTGTTTGGTCCATTTTACTGAGCATTATTGACTCAAAGTGGCCCCATTTTCTTTCAAGTGCTTCATATCTGTTTATGGCTGCATAGTATTCCATTGTGTGTAGATACTATATCTTTTTTTATCTTTTCCTCTGTTGATGAACAAGTAGATTGTTTCTAAGATTTAGGTATATGAATTGTTCCGATATAAACATGGGTATGCATGTGTCTTTATGATATGCTGACTGTATTTTTGGGGGGAACATGCCCAGTAGAGCTGTAGCTGGATGAAATGGGATTTTCATCTTCGACTTCTAAGGAATCTTCAGACTGCTTTCCATAATGATTGAGCCAGATTGCAGTCCTACAGACAGTGCAGAAATGTTCCTTCCTTTCTTTTTTCTTTTCTTTTTTTTTTTTTACAGCCTCACCAACATTTGTTGTTTTTTGAGTTCTTAATGTAGGCTGTTCTCACTGAGGTGAGATGAAACCTCAGTATTGTTTTACTTGGCATTTTTCTGTTGACCAGTGATATCAAACACTTTTTTGTAATGCTTGTTTGCCATTTTTTTTCTTTTCTGAGAAGATTGTTTGTTTGTTTCATTTCAGGTGCTCATTTAACTTAGGGGATTTTTTGAGTTCTTTATATATTGTATATATTACTCTTCTGTCTGAGGTTAGCTAGAAAATTGCTAGCAAAGATTTTCTACCATTTTGTAAGTTGTCTTTTTATCCTGTTGATTGTTTCATTCATTGTGCGAGCACCTTACCTCAACCTATCCAAGCCATATACAATAATGCCTCATCATCCTAATAGGAGAAAGAGTAAAGCATTCACACTAAAATCAGATTGAGACAAGAACATCCACTGTCATCCCTACTACTCAACGTAGTACTTGGAATGTTGGAAAGAGCAATTAGGAAAGAGAGAAATTAAAAGAATACAAATTGGTAGGAAGAAGTTAAGATATCCCTCTTTGCAGGTGACATGATACTTTACATTGAAGACCCCAAAAATTCTACCAGAAGACTCTTAGAACTAGTAAATTCAGTGAAATAGCAGGTCATGAAATCAATATCCACAAATCAGTAGTATTCCTATATACCAGTAATTAATCCATTAAGAAGGAAATCAAGAAATCAACCCCTTTCACAGTAGCAAAAATACAAAACAAAACAAACAAACAAAAAAAAACAAACCTAAAACTTAGGATAAGCCTTATCTTACCAAAGAAAGAAAGAAAGACCTATACAGAGAAAACTGTAGAACCCTGACAAAAGAGACTTTAGAGGCTTTAGAAAATAGAAAGACATCCCATGTTCTTGGACAAGAAAATCTAACATTGTCAAAATGGCCATATTTACAAAAATCTTGTACAGATTCAGTGCAATATCAGTCAAAATATCACCAGCATTCTTCACAGACCTAGAAGAAACAACTCTAAAATTTAAATGGAACCAGAAAAGACTCAGAATTTCCAAAATAATACTCAGCAACAAGGGAAAAGCTGGAGGAGTCACAATTCCAGTCTTCAAAATATACTCCAAAGCAGAAGTGATTAAATCTACATGGTACTGGTATAAGAACAGAGAGGAGGACCAGTGGAACAGAATTGTGGATACAGAAACAAACATTCTCAGTCACCTCATTTGTGACAGAAGGGCCAAAAAAATCCACAGGAGAAAAGACAGCATCTTCAACAAATGATACTGGGTTACCCCATTCAGAAAAATGAAATTAGATCCCTGTCTGTCCCCACTCACTTAAATCAGGTCAGAATGGATCAAGGAACTAGATATCAAAACACAAACACTGAGCCTAATGAAAGACATAATAGGTGAAAAAACCCTAGAAGACATAGGGACAGGAAAGGATTTCCTGAACAGAACAGCAGCTATCAATGCTCTTGAAAGTATCAGCCAGGGTATTCATGTATATAATTAGGGTGGAATGGAACTATGATGGATGAAAAGAACCTAGGCTTACCTTAGACTTGGTGATGTCTTTAAGTTTGATGTATTCCCACTTGTCTGTGTTTCCCTTTCTTGCCTGTGTTTTCAGTGTCATATCTGAGAAACATCACTAAATACAATGTTCTGAAGCTCTTCCCTCATATTTTCTTTGAATTTTATAGTTTTTATTTTACCTTTGAGTCTTTAACCCATTTTGAGTTAGTTTTTGTATGTGATACAAAATACAAGCTTCATGTTTTTACATGTGAATAATCGGTTTTCCCAGTATTAATTGTTGAAGAGACCGACTGTTTTTCCATTTACTCTCTTGTCAGAAAGCTTTGGGCCTTATGGGGGGTTTAGTTCTGGGTGTTCTATAGTATTTGGAATGCTGTGTGTTTGAGCAAATAAGATAGCATTCTGAATTGGCATTTCTCTGATGACATATCTGATTCTTAAAGTAATTCTTATTTTCATAAAGCAGAGACTCTTGAATAGAACCATAGCTGTTAGTAGACGTTTCATCATTGAAGGAGAATCCAGCAAATACTGGAAGCTAACAAGCTCATACAATCTCTGCTTTCGTCTAACAGATTTAGCACTTTGTCTCATTAATTATGATAATTAGACATCGTTTCCATGTATCTTTTCACAAAATATATTGACAGTGGAGAATGCATTTTTTTGTTTTCATAATACTGCCTATATATTACATGAGCCTGCTTTGGCAGGAGAAAGAGCATTTATCTAGTGGTACACATTTTGTTTGCTTTTCTCTAGTGAGAATATAAAATTGGTTTCTAAATTTATGATCTGTAGTGTATGACTGTTTTATACAACATGACAATAAGACAATTACAATACTTATATTTTCATAGTGTTATTACTCAGAATAACTTTGTATTATTATGGTTTAGTGATGTAAGACCCAAAAAATACTTGGAAGTATTTGTTTGTCATAAGAATGGACATAAATCAGTATTTTAAATATTTTTCTGTCAATATAATTCTAGTTATTATGAGTAAAGAGTCTCTGAAATTTCATATAGTTGACTTTTATTTCTTTATGTGAGGATCAAAAGCAGGTAATGCTTATGAGTGGTTGACTTAACTTTTCCCATTTACTCGAGTTGCCATTTTTAACAAGTGTGTCACAGGTTACCATGAAAAAGAAAATAGCAAGGACGATCACATATAGTAAACTTAATAATTGTTCATGTTACTTCTTCCTTCATTTCATTGATCAGAAACCATGTTATAGCCTTACCTAATTGCAGGTCAGGTGCAGGTCTGGCCATTCAATCATTACATATCAACTTTCACTTTTCTTTTTGTGAAGAACTATAAAGGATATGAGATATTTACCCTGCTCACAAGCTAAAAAGTTAGCTGGTCACCAGTGGTTCCTCATAGAAAGCACAGAACTTCTGAGTCAGAGTTGAATATAACAAGGAGCATATGCTCCATGTCTGTGTTGGTTCCCTTTACCTGCTGCATTTTGAAGTTCTCCCCGGGGCAGCATGAGGGTCCTTTGATAGGTAATCTGTGCACAATGGGGTCATGTCACCATTAGGAACCTTGTCCTTATACCCTTAGTTTCCAGTGTGGCCCTCTCTAGTTAACCCGTCTTGACCTTTCTGGCCTCCTGAGTTTTCTTTGACTCTCCTAAGCATAATCTTGTGTTTGGGGTTTTGTATTTGCAGTTCCTTCGGTTTGGAAGGTTTTTCACAGGTTTCCTTGCTCTATATTCTTGCTAAGCTCTGCCTGTCTCCTTAAAATAGTACTTCCCTTCATGTATCTTTTATTTTTCTCCACAATGTCTTTCAGCATTCACCATACTATATGTTTTCCTCGTTGATTTCTTTTTCTTCATTAAGATTTAAGCTAATAGGCATATTTACAACACTTGGAACAGTGCCTTGCCATAGTGGGCACTCAACTATTTGTTGAAGGGATGAATGGTTAAAAAAAGGTTGCCTTTAGGAGTACTAAACACATATTTAAGTATGGTATGTAGTATTGGTGAAGTGAAACAAAGTACATGTATTAATGCCTCTTTTGTAGATATTGGAGAGATGTATTAGAAGTTCAGTCATGGTTTTCTTAAGTTGCCAGCATTTAAAATTTCATTTTCATGGTTTTTCTGTATTAAGAAACCTAATTACATTAAAAATGTAAAATCTAGAAAAAAATGTTGTGATTAACTAAAGAACATGAAAAATTACATCATTAGAACCCCAAGTGCTATCACATTTATGATAGATGGGCATCAATAATAATTTTAAGGATGCTTATAAAAATAGAAGAAAAGATTTTATCAGCGTGTCACTATAATTTCATTGTCATACTTTACTTCTCAATTTTATTTAGAATGATTTACTCTAATTTCTTAGTTTGCCAGTGCTGCCATAGCAAGATACCTGAAAATGAGTAATTTGTAAACATCAGAAATATATTTCTCACAGTTCAGGAGGATGAAAAGTTTCAGATTAAGGCACTGGCAAATCCATCCTGTGCTTCCATGATGGCACTGCAAGTGCCGTGTCCTCACATGACAGAAAGTAGAAAGGCAGAGAAGGATGAACCGTGTGTCCTCACAAGGCAGGAGAGCAGAGGAGAGCAAACCTGTTTCCTCTAGCACTTGTATGAGTTGTCATTTGTCTCTGAGTGCTCAGATCTCATCAATCAGTTATCTTCTAAAGGCCTTCCTTAATGCTATCATGGCGAAATTTTAATATACAGTGAGTAAAATGAACTTTGGATGACACATTGAGAGCATACTTCTAAATCTTCTTCAGTGTTGCCTCCTGGATTATAACATAGCATAGGTAGACTGTAGGGAAGTGCTCCGATTGCCTTGTTTTGTTTTTAATACTTGTTATTTCATTTGTGAGAATCTCAGCTATTTAAAAATAGTCTTAATAATTTTTAAGGACCTTTCATATTTACAAGATGGGTAGTGCCTTTTGAGGGATGCAATTGTGTGACAGTATTAGACTTTCTGTGGTAATTTTATTAGAAAAACTTTTTTTGTTTCAATAACAAATCCCTCAAAAATAAGGTAAACTTTCACTGTAATTGGTAAGTTGGAAAGGAATGCAAAAAAGAGAAAAACGGTAATACAGTAAAAAAAGACAAATGCAAAGACTTCAAATGGTAGAACTTTATTTTTTTCAGTTGGAAAGAAGTTTCACCAAGGGCTTTTCTTAGCGACATGATTTGTTTCTGTTCTTAATGAATTAGGAAAGTATTTTAGTTTCAGTGATGATGAACTAGATATATAAATGTCAATGCTAGTAGCTTAGTATTTTAGCCTCTACAAATTGATGCTTGTTGCATCTGGGCATTTTTTGGCCTGTTCTTGTAAATAAGGTTTCAGTAAGAAACAGCAACTTTTGGCCAGTGAAGAAGAAAAAAATTTCTAATATTCCAAGGTAAGCAACATAAATGAGGCCCAGGAATCAAAAATTTAGATCAAAAATCTCCTGGAGAAAGATCTCTTGAGCTACAAACTGAAAACGTTGAATGTAATTTTAAATAAAGCCTCTTATGAGTATACGTATTTTTAGTTGATAATCAATTGCCACTATTATGTAGGCTTACTAGATTTGCAAATTTGCAAGTTTTTACAGGTCAGTTGGGTCCCTTCCTCAGGAAATCACTTTAAGTTTTTTTTTGCTCTGTTGGCTCAAAGAATCTAGTTATCCTTAAATCTTGTGAATATATTTGCCTTATAATTTGACAGCATTGGGTCAACACCCTTGTAGGGTCTGTGTGTTATAAAAAGAGAAACTGTTCAATAAAGGATTGCGTTTGAAAAAAATAGTCTTTGCTGGATAAAACCAGTGTTGGGTATGTGTTCTCGGCTGTGCCTTCATGTACCTACAATTATTTAAGAAAATATAACCATGTCCTTATTTTTTGAAATGGATGCTTTGGATGTGGAAAGCCTCTAAACTATATATTGTGATCTCACACCCTGGTTGTAAAGAAATTAATGCTAATATGTGAGTAGGCCCAGTGATACAGGCCTAAAATTTGAGTATTCTGGGAGGCTGAGGCAGGAGGACACAAGTTTGAGCCTAGACTGGGCAGTTTAATGACCTAATGAAATCCTGTTGCACAAAAAAAAAAAAAAAAAAAAAAAAAAAAAAAAAAAAAAAAAAAAAAAAAAAAAAAAAAAAAAAAGAAGAAAGAGAAAAAAAAGGCAGGACGGAGGAAAAAAAGAAAAGCAAAGAAGGAACGGTAGGTGATATAGCTTAGTGTGAGGCCCTGGACTTCATACCTAGAGACCCCCCCCCCAAAAAAAAAAAAGCCAATATATCATATTGATCATGTGTAACAGAGTATTAGATATTTGTGTTAATATTAAAGTTTGTGAAGATTACAGAACTATCCTAATTATTAAAGTAATTGAACTGTTTCAAACCACATATACTTCAGTAAGTTTACCTTACCTTCAATTAGTTCATATGTTTAAATGTATTGTATTGAGTAGATTTTTTGAATATCACCAGTGTGCCTAAATTTACAGTGATGGCTGCAACGTTTTGAGCACTTACATTCTAACTACTGTGAACTACAAATGGGTTCATACTGAAAGAATTCCCTTTAAATATGCTTATCTATTCCAGTTTATAAATGCAGAACCTGGGGCATAAAGAAGTTAAATGAGTTGTCCGGGATTGCATACTTCGTGTCTAAGCTGGGATACAATATTGGAATGTTAGTCAAATGTGAACATGTTAAAATGTTTTGATTGACTCTAATATTGAATCTTGTTCTCTTTCTCTAACACTTTTCTAGTTGATTTGGAGCATATGCGAACAGTAAAACCAGAAAAACACTTAAGATATTGCCAGGAAAATGGTTTCAGTAGCTACTTTGTCTCAGCCAAGACAGGAGACTCTGTAAGTAAACTAATGAATGCTGTATAGTATAAATGATGCTTTACTTTTTATTTACTAACATTTCCAGGAAGTACATTTAAATTTTGAAGCAAATTCATTCCTGTTGAACACATAAACTATTTTAATTAAATATGTTTATTATATTTATATTACTTTTATAATTAATTTCATTATCTTAAGGAATATAAAAATGCAGAGCATAAAAATGAGTAAATTGGCACCTAATCCCGAATTCAAAGATGTACATTCATAAGCTCATATGGCTCTTTTTAGTCTTCTGATGTTCATAATTTTGAGTAGTGCTGCTAGCACGTTGCATTTCTTGAGTGCTTACTTTGTGGCACATGCTGTCCTACTCTCATAATTCCCGTTTCAGAGAGTTGTCTTAAAGAGAAGTTACATAGCTGGTCCCCGTTACACAGCCAGTAAGAGATGGAGGCAGAGAGGTCATGCAGCAGGTCCCAGTTACACAGCTGGAAAGTGATCAAGATAGGATTTGTGAATCCAAGTAGTCCCTTTCCAGGGGTCACTATCATAACCACTATAAATTCTTACTAAAAAAGTGAGCATAATATAAAAATGATTATTTGTCTCACTTTTTTATTCAATATTTTTATTTGTAGAAAAATTTTCAGGAGTAAAATTTTGCCTATAAGCTTTCAGATTTTTAAAAAATTCTTTTTTTTTATTATTATTGTTATTATTATGTTTTATATATGTGAATTCCTAATTTTATAACACATTAGAAACATGGTTTGGGGAATCAGTGACTATCCACACCAATTTTAGCCTCTGTTTTCCTTCCTTCTTACATTTGCTCTCTGCTTTCTCACCACCCCCAATCTGTACTCCACACTGCCAATTTTAGAGATTCAACCCTTTCCCAGCAGGCCGTTGCTCCTCTTTCTACCCTGTCTCCCATGTTGGGGTCTTTTTATCCCATTATTTTTGTGAATTTCGTAAGAAGGACACGCGACTATGATTAGTCTTTTGTGTCTGGTCTATTTCACTGAGCATTAGTGACTCAATGAGAATAAATTTCACATGGGATTGAAACATTGCCAAATTAACAAAATCAATGTTAGATTAATTCATATTTTCACCAATGTTATATGACTGATACAATGCGGGAACCTTTTATACCATTGAGTATTTTTAAGTCTTTGTTAAAAGGGTAAACCAAAACAAACAGCAGTAAAAGAAAATAAGAGCTTACTGTTTAAATTTGAGTTTCCTTGACTACAATTGTGGCTAAAATGAAAAAAAAATTACTTCAGCTTTTTATTTTCTAATTATTACTAATATATGATTATCTGTTGACTTTAAATATCTGTGATACCTTTGTACTAGACATAACACTCATTATATTTTTGCAGATATTTGCTGCTGTTCAATTTTTGTTTAACTGTCACTATTTTTTTTTTCTTTTCCCTTTTTCGGTGCTAGGGAATGAACCTAGGACCTGACATGTTTTTATCCAAAACAAGTTGAAAATTTTCTGTGCTTTATTAGATGTTTTTCTTTTATAATATCTTTCATGTTTTTAATGACTAGGATAGATATTAAGCAGTGTAAAAGGTACTTAATATTTTTGAGTGATAGACCCATTTAATTTGGCCCCTGAGAACTTCTTCTACCAGAATAATTTGAACATGAGTATGTACATGCATATGCCATTTTAAAAATACAGTATCAGTACTGGATAAACTTTATATGGATCGATGGGCTTCAACCCTAAAATCTGCTTGGAGTCTTTTGCCATTTTAGGGTGAACTTTAGTGAAAGCTTCCAATATTTGAGCTATGTTTAGCTTAGTATTTTTGTGTACTTGTGTTAAAGCACCATTAAAGTCTTATTGTTTTCTTTGTGGGTACGATTAATACTTTGAAACACTTTGTTCTTGCACTTATCTCCAGCTCTTGGCTGCTCTCCTTTGTTGCTTTAGGGGTTCAGTTCCTGTGTTCTCTCTGGTACTACCTCTGTCATAGTCGTTAGTGATTTCATCGTGCTTTTTTGTCCTCCACCGCACCTGGGCGACCTATTCCTGTGAGAGTCATTACACATCACTGCAGCCTGGATTATCACAGTATTCTAATCACTGACAACTGTCTTCTTGTCCTTGTGTAGTTGTTCTTAGGCTCTTACGAGACCCATGGGATGCTGGTTCTAACAACTTCTCAAAATCACTGACCACCTTTTAGGACTTCGTTTTTTTCTCTTCCTAACTTAAATTTTGTAGCCGGTCAAAATCATTGTCAATCATATGCCCTAATTCCCTTTCCCCTCTTTAACTTTGTCAAAATTACTTGGCCAAATCTTAATTCCACTTTAGACCAAGCCTCTACTTTTCTGTGGCTGCACCCGCATAAATGACCACACAAAAACACAGAGGCATGCTAGAGATTTCACTTTAAATCTACATTCACTAACCTCAAGTTGGCCCCTGCTAATGCTGCTTGGTAATTACATTGCGTGTCCCTTCTCTGTCCTCTCACCATCTTACCTAGATGACTATTTCATAGCTTCTTCTCAAATATACAGAATATTCTCCTCCATTCTCTTATCTCATGACTTTGTGTCTTAGTTTGTAAGAGATTTGAAACAAAGAGTCTACATATCAGTCCCATTACATCCACCACATATTCTTTCTCTCTCTTTCCACAACTGTGCTTATATTTTCTTTCTTGTGGTTACTGTGGGAACTGTGCTCCTAGGTAGGGCGAATTGCCCATGTGTACCACTCTCATCTCTTTGTGTAACCAAAGATACTGCTTTAGCAGTTGTTTTTCCTCTTTTGTATGCTCCCAACTGATTAATTCTGGGAGCACACAAAGTAGTATGACTTCTTTTAAAAGCCAAAAAGCTCTTGTTTCATCTCTTCTGTAGTCATTGACTTCTTTCCTTACTTTGCAGCAGAATGCTTTGAAGGAAGTGTTCCTGTCTTCCTGTGTCTCACGAACAGTTTCAACGTAATTTGCCTCCCAGTATTTCACCTAATCTGCTGTGATTATGGTTGGCATTGACCTCTTATTTGATGCATCTAGAGGTCACTTCTTGGTCCTCATCTTGTGTGACTTAGTAGCAGCATTTGTAATGGTTGATCATTCTCTCATTTTGAAATGCATTATTCCCTCAGCATCTAAGTACCGTATCTCTTGTTTTTACTTCTGTCTCATTAACTAGTCTGTCTTTTTTGCCGATTCCTTCTTGTCACTCCCTCCTGTAGGTTCTCATTTTTGTTAGCACTTGATTTAATTTCTTGGCCTGGCCCAGAACGTTGAGCTTTGGATTCATATATCCGAATGCTTGTTGATCATTGCCATTGAGGTGTCCCCCAGCTAAGTAGTTCCAGAACTGAGTTGCTGTAACTTGGATTCTCTTCTTAATTCCCTCTCAGTCTTCCTACTTCAATACATGGCAGATATATTCTGTGATTTGCTCAAGTCAGTGGAATTCTACAGTTAGTCTTGATTCTTACAATCCACGTATATTCATCAACACGTCATTTTGGCTCTATTTTAAAATATATCCAGAAACTGTTGATCTGGCTCTGTTACCATCTCCACTGCTTCTACTTTGGTGTGGCCTTTGTCATCTCTTTCCATTAGTCTTTTTCCTGACTTTTCTTTTCGTTCACTTGATATTCTTTACTGAATGTTCAGAAAGACTAGATTTTTTTTTTTCCTGTTAAAACATGTGTCTGATTCGGTCACATTCCCATACCTCCCATTTTACTCAGAATAAACACCAGATTCCAAAGCCTACAAGATCTGACATGATATGCACCTCCCTTATCTTTTGGTCATCTTGTATAGTTCTTCTCTTTTCCTTCCACCACACTAGCTTTCCTTTTGTTCTTTGAACACTGACATCAATTAATAAAATATGTGCTTTTGGGAATAAAGATAGCATAAGCTTTTCAGGAGTATGTGTTACTTTTTGATTAGAAATTAAATTAGTAAAGTTGTGATAAAGAGCCAGAAAGTAATCATGAAATGAGTTAGGCTAGGACTGTTAGTAGGGAACTTAAGAGCCATAGCTGAGTTTATTGCAGTAATTGTCAGGATTGCCAGGATTGCAATAATTGTCTAGGATTACAGTGGACCTGGAATAAACTAACTGTGTATAAAAGATTGCCTTGGGAGAAGTCTTTATAGATTTCTATGTAACTCTGAGGAAATGTTCCTTCCATCAGTACTGATAAAACACAAAGAAGTTGTTTTACTTGAGATACAGAGAATTTGTTGAAATTGGTGAGAAAGCCAACCACAAAGGTTATTAGTGGATTGGAAGGTAAGACTTTTTAAGAAAGATTAAAGCCAACTCAAAAATCCAGCACTGAATTGGAAATGAAAAACCCAAATAGTAGATTATAGCTTAATTTATTTTCATTTTTTTCAGAAATTGTGGAAAGTTTATTGTGTTAGTAGGCTTGTGTATTATTTTTTGTTTTTGAAAGTGGCAGCTCTCATTGTTATATTAAATTCTTAAACATATGTGGCTTTAGTAATAAACATAAGTTTAGACTCAGTGAATTATGTGAATTTTGTACTTATGATTTAATAAACATGTTCCTGTATTAAATAAAGCTGTTTTTGGAACCACCTGCTATATAATGTTTTTATAATTCTTGTTGTTTATCATTTTTTAGAAAGTTCAATTTATTTAAATGTAACAAGCATGCCTGTTTTAAATCATTTAAATCTATTTTTGCTATGTAGGTCTTCCTGTGTTTTCAGAAAGTTGCTGCTGAAATCCTTGGAATCAAATTAAACAAAGCAGAAATAGAACAGTCACAGGTGATTATCTCAAACTTTATATATATATAGAAGTTAATGATTTCTTATAAGACATTAACTTTTATCCATGAATCCCTTTCCATTTATGTGTCTGTGTACACATGCCTAAGAAGCCTTGGAAATAAATTGTGTGTATGAATCAGTGTTTATTATAGGAGATGGAGAATGTTAACTTTTTAACCAGGTATGATAATCTTGAAACTTCACTTTGTTCTTCTTCTTGGAAAAAAATGGGAAGATTCATAAAAATTTTATCAGTGATTGATTTGTTAAGGTTCTATGTCTTTTATTTCTTAAGTTCTTTTAGGGCTATCTTTAAAATGCTGTCTTTTTAAATGGTATTCTTTATGTTAATTTTAATAATGCAATGATAGACTCTTTCAGTATTCCTCAACAGTTGCCTTAAACTAAGAATTAAATGTGTCAATTACCGGGAATTTAAAAATGCTGTTACAATTTTACTCTAATTCATGTGTTTTTAGAAAAAAAAATGGAAGACAGTAAAGCTAAACTTTAGAAACAGTCTGAGCAGAAGCACAGACAGCATTTCCCCTCAATCTATTTCAACCCTCTCCTGTTGTATGAAGCTAAAATCTTTTCCTAGTCATAAATTTTTCTTTCATTCTTTTGGAGTTGGTTCTATGTCGTGTTCTTATGGTCACACTTAGGTGTTCATATGTGTGTCAAAGCAGTTAGAACAAATAATAATTAAAGTTGCTGTACTTCAGTGCTCTTGGTGATACTTGCGTAGGACATTTGGGACTCTAGAGTTTGCTACTTGTCATTGTCATTATTCAGACACTTAATTTCAGTATTTTCTGAGGGCAGGCACAGTGGTAAAAAACTCTGTGTTTCGGAAGTAGATACCAAACATAAAACAGTTACTTGGTTTTGGCTTAGGTGACTGTAACAAAGGAAAAAATCATCATGATTTGCTTGATCACATAGACTTCCCCTTTCTAAATGATGTTTGTTTCTGGGTAGTTGGAGAGTCTGTGATGGTTATCAAGCAATCTTAAGTGACATATTGATCAAATGTTACATATGCAGTATTGTGGCAGACCTAAAAGAGACTTAGAGGAGTGCAAAATATACTCCTTTCCTCCACTGGAGAAAATTATATGTGTTATCTTACTTAATTCTCATAATAAACTTGTGGAGCAAGTGGCATTTCTTCGTTTTATGGTTAAAACACTATAACTATGCAAAAGCTAAGTAATTTGATCAGTTAGACACGGTTGAGTAATGGTAGAGGCAGGATTTGAACCCAGGGCTTTCTAACACCAGTGCCTCTGCCTTGCCTTCTTTATAATATGAGGAAAAGCATAATGTGCAGTTCGGAGTGCAGAGAAAGACGGCAGTCAGACAAGGAACTGGTTTGAAAATACCTGCTTAGAAAAACTTAGATTGCAATGTAAACATTGATACACCATATATTTTATAGATAAAAGGACTCTGAAGCTTTGAAGAGCTGACATAACTTGTTCAAAGTTATGAATGTTACTGGTAGAATATAGGACCTATCGCATGGAACAAGAATAGCTGTTGAAAGCTCGTACTTTGTACAGTAAACTGTGCTTTCTAATATGCAGTACTCATGTTTCATATGGTAATCTGTACTCTTAGCTCATTTGGAATGCATAGCAACCAATCAAAATATTCTTTCACAGCTTACACATCCTTATACATCTGCAAAACAGAAATCGTATGTTGTTTTTCTACATGCCTGCAATGTCTGGAATAGTGACTGGCTTTGAATAAAAGTTTTAGCCTCGTGATGTGCTCTCTCCACATCCTCCATGTGATAAAATGTTTTGTGCAGTGGTAAATACTGCCTAGACGAAGGCATAATTGCACAGCTGCTAGGAGCTCATCCAGATTCCTTGTACCTTTTTACCCCAGGCATGAGGCTGTTTTCCTACATATGCCTGTGACTTTTGGCCATTTCTCTGTCTACTCTCAAATGCATTATGACAGGATCAGAGTTAAGCTAGGATTCACCAACCTTCTTTTCTCTTTGGGCTGCTTCACTAATTTTACATCATTAACCAGTAGCAGAGAATAATTGGGTGTACTTTCTGGCTCCAAAAATAATGGCAGGTGTTTTATAGGTGGTATTTTCTCCTAAAAATTCAGTAAGTGGCTCATAAACAAGGCAAGTACTGTGAAACCACCTAACCTGAGGTTTATGACATGAAAATTGCATTTTTCTGCTCATGGAAAGCAAAGTTTTGAATGTACAATGTCTTTGTTATAGCTTCCAGTTTGGGCCCATTCTAGAAAGCTTTATGTCAGATAGTCAAGACCTCCAAGAAAAATGATGTGTTAATTCTTCATTGAGTTGATTAAAATGAATGATGAAAACTTATTGTTTATGTTAGTATTTTGACCAAAACTTCTCAAGCATAGGTCAGTAACCTGGTCATGTTTAATGTAGGATTTATACCAATATCTTATCAGATTAATGAGTTGCTTACTGATTATGAAAATCCCTTCTTTTCATTGTAACCCCTAATTCACCATGAAAAAGTTATGTGGATGGAGTTTAGACAATACAGACCCCGACCCTGTTTTCACTGTTGAACCTCTTTTGCACCTCAACTGGTGGTTGGTAATACTGTGTTCATAGCCTCAGGCTGAGTGCCTAGTAAATCATGAACTTGTCCAGAAGTTAATACTGCTTGCTAAAGAACATAAACAGAACCCACCTAATGTGCTACATCCATATACCTTAGTATCCTCTTCATTTACTCTCAATTGCTTATCACATCTTTATTTATATGACCTCACAAACAGCCCATAGTAATTTTTTTTTGATTATTGGTAAAGTTGTTGGTGCTATTATCAAGGTAGATTGTTTTGAAACCACATATTTCTAATCAAATGGAAAGGTAAAAATAATTTCTGAAAAAATTCACTGCTTGTTATCACTATCATATATGTTTGTACCATGTGATCTTTTTATCTAAGCATTCGAGCAACTAAAAATCAGACAATGTAAGTTTAATTTTATTAAGCAAGACTCAACTACTTGATAGCAACTGTATGCTTACATATTGAAGTTCATGACATTTTAACATGACCCACAAGTGCATTTTGATCTTGTTAATAATATCTGTGTGGAATTTGGAAGCATGGCAGTTAGAATTGGGGGAGTGGGCCGCAAGAAGAAATCTTGGACAAGTAACAAATACTGAGTATAAAAATGGCAAATGGCATTTGTCTGCCTTAGATTTCATTTCTCTACCTCAGCAGATAACTACTGCCTTTTAGTCTTACAGCGAAGTGCACTGGTGAAGCTCTTAACTTGTATTGCAGTTAGTTGTATGTGTTTCTTTTTCCATTACATTCACGGCAGCTTTTGTGTAGATCTGTGTGATTTACTCTGTGCATTGCTAGTATAGACTGTATATACCAGCGCTTCAGTAGTGATTATCAAAGGAAATAAAATTATAGAATTAGTGCTTTTATTGCACTTTGGCCTGTGATGTCAAAAATAGAATTCACAATCTGTCTAGAAAGTTCAACTGGCATATACATTTAAGTAATGAGACAGAATTGTAACCATTAATGCGGATTGGGTCTCTGTTCCCTTTCTTTCCTTTTGCATGCCTAACTTCTGCTTTTTCTTTTGTGACATGTTGAGATTTATATGTTAATTTTTTTCTGCTTTGGTGTTCTCTTCTATTTTTAGTCATTGATTTCTCTTTTGTCTTTTTTTCCTTCTTCTTCTTTCTCCTTCATCTTCTGTTGTTTGGAATTGACAGCATATTATCAGGGCGGAAATAGTGAAGTACCCGGAAGAAGATACTCAGCATGCCAGCTCTTCTCAGAGTAGAATCTGTTCAGTACAGTAGTGCAGGTATTAGCAGATCTATGATTCCAACTGGGGAGGAGGGACGGGAGAACTAGTAATGCTGTCTTGCTCTTATGAATGGAGAAACTCAGGTGATTAGTTTACAGTTTTGCAAATAAATATTTCCTACATCCAGATTTAGAACTTTGAAAAATTGGTCCATTGCCAAGGGACTTAGAAATTTAACAAGAAATAGATGAAAATTAAAATACGTCTTCAGTTACTTTCAAACTTATTTGTCTTTATGGGTATGTTTCCTCCATGTTCAGGGAACTGGAAAATGGAGGCAATTATTTTGTTATGTATTCTTTAACATTTTCCTGAAATAACCTGGTAATTGAAAGAATATTTTAAAAATTTGCCTTAAATTAGCCTTCTTTGTCTGCTTACATGTGCAGACTTAGGATTAAAAAGAATAAAGGATTTGCTTAAATTTAATTCTTAAGGATGAATATCATGACATTTCAATAGATTGTTTCAGATACTCTTTCACATGTGAGTTAGAGGGAGGAGGGGATTCCTTATTATGCCATAGTTTGCTAGTGTCATTATTTATAGCCCCATATGAGCTGTTTGGAAGGAAGTGAGGGCTTTGGGGGAAAAGCTTACCAAAACGGAGACATTTTTAGCAACTTGGTTTGCTCAAAACATTTCTGCTTTTATGTGAGTTTTCTTGAATATACCTGTTTTTACTGACTCACATACTGCTGTAAACATTCTAAGCAAAGTTGTGGCTGAGTTCAATGACAGTGAAGATATTAATATGTGATGAAAATCTTTAACATGATGAGGGCTTATCTGTGAACTAAAATATGTGCGAATGCTTGATTTTAACTCTCTTGGTTTAAATTATGACCAAGATTTTAAAATATTGATTTGTCAAAATTATTTATGAGATTTATGATAATCCTCAATGTGTTAATGTCAGGGAGGACTCACTAACTGGATAACCATTGCCTCCTTTAAAGACCCCTCCCCCGAAAAAAGCACCCCCCCCAAATAAACCCAAAAACCCCAAAACCAAGACTAGCTGCTCACCTGTGTGGCTGGTCTCACCCACGTGGCTGGCCCTCCTAGTACGAGCTTCTCCTTCATGCCTGATGCTTGTCGTCTGGAGCCCCAGAGTGCAGAAAACAGAAACACACCCGCAAGTTTCTTCCTGATGGCCGGATAATAACTCTTCTCTTTTATGACAGAGGGTGGTGAAGGCAGACATTGTAAACTACAGCCAGGAGCCCATGTCAAGAACTGTTAACCCTCCTCGGAGTTCGATGTGTGCAGTTCAGTGAGCACATTTTTCTTCTGCGTTGATAGCGCGGTCGCCCTTCACCTCGGAGGGGCCCCAACCCTCTAAGAAGTGGTTTATCAGTGACCATCTCCGTAGTGCAGTTACACTTTCCTCCTCTCCCTCTTCATCACTGAGTGTTGCCTCACAGCCGCAGGCAGCTCTTTGGACTGGAAAGAATTCAACTTTGGGACCACACACTTGGAATCAAAATGGACGGCCCATTCTCTGCAGTTTGACTGCTTCCCTGAAAAGAATGATGTCGATTCTTTCTACTCTCACTTTTTTTCCCCTGTTGTAAATTTTTTTGGACCAAATCTGAAAACTATCCAGTCTTGACCTTCAGCCAGGATTTTGCCACATTATAGTTTCATTCTCTTACCTGATTCATGTATGTCAAAGTATATATTCAGAGTTCAAATACTGCAGAAGTAATATATTTTACCTACAGTTACTTGAGAAGGCGTTTTTTTGCTATTTTGAGTGAAATTATATAAAGCTGTATCTAGTCAAAAATGCTTGAAATAAGGCTGTCATAGAAATATTTTTTCATTTTTTAAAAAGGGGCCTAAATTGTTTATATTATAGTTTGTAACTCACAAAGTAGTGAGTATTTGATATTGTATTTTTATTACTGTTTCATGGTCATTGCATATTGTATTGTTCTTAGCTTAGATGGCTTTATGATTTTAATGAGTATTCCACATGGAATTTTTCCTACAAACTGTGTCAGAGTGCATTGGGTTGTTTTGGATCAGACTGTACCTGATGTTCAGATGTTCTTCTCTCACAAATAAATTTATTTAAATTATTTTCTTTTTCGGAATTTTCTTTGAGCCGTTTTCCTTTTGGTTACAGAAAAGTGTTATATGTGGGCACAGATTGGTAGTCCTTTGAAGCTCAATACACCGTCACCTCAGGTTGTTAGGTTAGAATGTCCATCCTGGGGGTTGGTGTCAGGGGCTCCTAGTCAGCTGTGTCCTCCTGATCTTGTACTTACTCACACCTCTCGTACCTCTGTGCACATGGAGCTGGGCCTCACTCCTGTCTGCTTTGCCGTGCTCTGCCTTCCTGTCCCTGTTTCATACATTGCTGCTCTAGGAATTGCTCTTCCGCTCCCACCTTCTGCCTTCTACTTCAGACATCCTCGTAATGATGGCTCTGTTTCTCGTGGTCATAGTTGTGTTGTGTTTTTGTGCTAAGGCACATGCATGGCCTGATGGCTGCTCCATCTTGCCGCACTGAAGCAAGAATGAGCCCCACTTCTTCATAAAGCCAGTCCTCTTTCCCCAAGCTGAATGTTCTCTGTCAGTGCCTTTTGGATGGCTGTCACCACCCATTCCTTCTTTGAATCACAGCTTCTGTGTCCCTCTCTTGCTGTTTTATAAGACGTGAGTTCAGTTTAATGAAAGACAATTCTGAGTCTCTTCTCATGTCCCTCACAGTATGTATCAAGGTACCTTTTTCACTGGAGACATGCTATAAATGTGTAGAAACTGTGGACACCTAACTGTAGAGCTGTAAAGGAGTTTAGAAAACTACTTTGCTTCCTTGTATGGGCTAAAAAGACTCGTGTGGAAAGAAAAAGTGACTTGCTAAAGATTGTGGAATCTCAGAGCTAGACGTGACATATTACCTATCTCTAAGCCAAGAAGTTAAATAAAAAATTAACTATGAAAATATTTATATATTGTGACTACTCATTAGGTAATATGCTCTTTATTTTAATTTTCATGTTTTTCATTTTATAATAATTTAATACTATTTAATCCCTTCAAGGTGATAAGCCTTTCATACTAGTCCAGTTTACTTTTTTAACTTCCCTCTAATACTGCCTAGGGTATATGGGGGGAAAATAAAATTGAATAAGCAAGATCTCGACTCTCAAGGACTTTACAATTTTATTGGGATGGTTGTTTATTGTTTCTTTGGTTATAAATGCTGGAGTTGATTGAAGCCCACTATTGAACTAAATTTGCTCATGGTTTTACAGATAGTAAAGGATCAGGCCATGGTCCTTTTGGTCATTTTGTGCTCTTCCATCTATGTGAAAACTTGAGGACTTTCAGAAGTTTCTCCCCACCTGTATAGTCTCTGCAGCTTCATAGGCTAGGACTTCACACAACCACGTGACTATGCAAGGTGAGTGCGTGCTTTGGGCTTCAGAGATGGTAGAGAGAAAGATCTGTGTTAAGAATAAAATTCTTTAGTTGTGCTTAATAGGTTAGAGCATTGAATAGGATTGAGCAAGGACAGGGGAGTGAATGCCTTTGTCCTGGACATTACCTGATACTTGTGATGTGAACTGTTTTACCTTTGTATCAATCTCCGGGAGAAATATCATTGTCTCTTTCCAGAGAGGAAACCAGAGCTAAGAGTGAGTTCTTTCCAGAGTCCCGTCTTGAGTAAGTGATAGAGCCAGGGGCCACACACAAGTTCTTCTGAACTAGAAGGGAATAGGTAGCTACTTTCCAGTTGTATCACTCAACTAATATCCTTTCTTATATTAACCAGGTCTTGCATGGGGCGGGGTAAGTGGTTCCTTTGAAAAGTGGCGATGAGTCTCTGCTGGTCCACCCTTCCTGTCACCCCAACTACCTCGTCACACCTTTGGTGTCGTTGTTTTTGTGTGTCTCGGCTAAGCATGACCTGTCTTTTAGAGCCTTTTTGCTCGAGGACAGCAGCACAATGCAGTACACTGTATGTCACACACAGATTTCTGAATTCCGTATTCCAGTTTTCTCTATACCTCGAGTTTTATTTTTGAAATTAAAATGTGGGGGATCCATTCTTATTTTACTTAGACTGTTTTACCTCTCCTGTCTACAGTTTTTAATTTAAAAAAATTACAAGTCTTTTCATCTAGTTTTAGGCATTTTTTTCTCCGAAGACACATGCTATAAAATTTCAAACACATTGTGGTCACTTCTGCTGCTTACTGAGCGTTTGAAAAACACAAAAGTCTTCAACCAGAAGTGGTCATTGGAAGTCGCCTTTCAAGCGTACCCTCTATTATGTGTGGCCAACTGCTTGGGGTGGTTTTTGGAGTGACCCAAGGAACAACTTTATTATTCTGGGAGGAGGTAAGCCAGGGCCCTTTAAAGTTGATCACTGAAACAATGTGAGGGAGCATAATAATTTGTTATGTCATTTAAAAATAGAAAAGTTTTCTGGATATAACTTGTGCTGATTGCTTTCATGTCAGATGTCCTGAACAAGAATCAAAGGAAACTAAAATGCAGATTTGTTAAGCACAATACTAGACACCAGTCAATCACACTCTCAGCAGCCATGCCACTCCTTATCCGATCGGTTTCCTAATGGCCTGAGGGAACCTCCTCGATTTTAGCCATTTGTAACTGTTGGGGCAGGGCCTTACTGTTTAAACCCATTTGGGTAGAAATTACTCCCTCCTCCACCTCAGTGCTTGGCTCAGAAATCAACTGGTAACTAACTGCATTACACTAAAAAACTGGAGGAGATACTTGCTGAAGTGTCTGAAAGAGTTTGCACGTCAGCAGTTTCCAGAAGACTGGGATGAAAATGGAGATAGAGCCAAGCGACAGTGGCTGCCATCTTGAGGAGAGAGGAAGAGCCTGCCCAAAGATGGAGTGCTGCCGTGGGAGCAGAGGTGGAGTGGGGAGCAGGGTCGGAGTCCCTTTCATTGTATTTGAGCTTTGGATCAAGTCACGTATTTAGTTTTCTAACAGCGTATGTTGTTTTGCTTTATGATTTATACTTGTGTTTCTTTTTTTTAAACAAATTTTTCTGATTACTTCATGCTTAACTATTACACATCAGGGCCTTCTCTTGGTACCAACTGAGGTTAGCATAATCTGTGTTTTGCTTTTCAGTTCTTAGTTTAGGCAGGTGCATTACTGATTACTCATCAAAATGTAATCAGGCATGCTTCAATAAAACTAAAATTCCTCTAAGAAGATGTGGCTTAGCAATAAGTGGAAAAAAAGAAAAACTTCAGCTAAGAGGACAAGGTCAGAGCATAATCTACAAAAGTCATCTTAGGCTATGCTAATACACAGAGGTCTCTGTTCTCTGAGTAGGTACGTACCAGTGCATTACCTGGGGAATCTGGATTTAGTGGCCCCCAGGAAATCTGGATTTAGTGGCTAGAGGATCACTTGTAATTAGCTCCCTGGTGACTTTAATACTATTAGGTTGGATTCTGAATTGCAGGGGAGTAGAGCAGGCCTACAGCATTTCATACTATATTGATGTTCCTCTTTTAAAGGTTAAATGGTACATTCTAATTAAGGGATTTCAATGTCTTCTGGAACAGTTGAAGGTATTAACTATGTTTAGCTGATACAGAAAAGTGAAGAGCATCAGGTTGGGTTTTGGGAGGCAGATGTTCTAGCACTACCCCATACGCCACCTCATTTTGCTACTCACCTGTGCCTTCTGACCTGTCCCTTTAATCCTTAGTTAACATGGCAACTACTGGTTGTGTGTGGATGGAATTCCTCAATACCATGTCTCCCAGTCCCGTTCTCTTGCCCATGGCTGCTGCTCTCATCTCCTGACACCAGGATTGCTCCAAGAGCCCCTTTCTTTGGAGGCCCCATGGTTTCCTGCATATACATCTGTGAGAATGAATTTACCCATGACTTTAAGTCACTCATTTAGAACTCCTGCATGGACCTCTATGGCCTTTTGCATCAAAGGAAAATGAATTCCTCAGTCTGACATTCAGAATCCTCTAACAGCTTTCCCACCCTTTCTTCTAAAACGTCTGTTCTTTCTCAACTCTGAGGAGCACTTTACCTACTGCTTATCTTGCTTCAAAAAACCAACTGCCTGCCTAATCAGGCAGACTCTGTACCTCTGTGACTCAGTTTCCTTATGTGAAAAATCAAAAGACTGGACCAGAGCAGGGATCTGGGACCCATTGATTTGAGTGTAGCTCTGTGCTCTTAATTGCCACCATATCTCACTATGGAGACTGTGCAGGGATTCTGAATTCTTTGTAAACGCTTGTCTCTGACATATGTGGTAGTCTGTCTTCCAAATGGCCCCTGGAGTTCTCCCCTCCTGGTAAATGGCACCTTTGTTGTTTTACCTGTCTTACCTTTACCTGTTTTACCTTTTATGGTGAGAACATAAAAGTCATTGCAAACTCTGCCCTGGTCCTTTGAGTTACTTTTTTCCTGGGAAAAGCCAGAGGCTGTGCTGTGACGACCCTCCAGCAGCACTGTGGACTTGTAGAGAAGACACCTCACCAGTAGTTAGCACCTACTTGTCAGGTTTTTGATGCAACCAGCCTGAAAAATTTCCTAGCTTCAGCTAAGTCATCATATACCATACCCCTGTGTTTTTAATCTGTCTGAAACTTCAGAGAAAACTCTGAGCTAAAAGCACCCCAGCTGAGCTGCCCCCAGATTCCTGACTTGTAAAAACTGTGAAAGAGAAGTCATTGTTATTTGAAGCTCCTAACTCTTGGGGCGTAATTTGCTTCATAGCACTAGATCACTGATACAGTGGCATTAGTATTATTCCTGATGAATGAGGAAGCAGGCTCACAGAAGTTGAGAAGCTCTCTGACTTTATAGAGCTTATGGCAAGTCAGCCGTGTGGACACAGCGCAGGCTCAGAAGCCTCACCACCCAACCAGGGGCAGTGCTAGGCATCGCTTCACATCTCCGTGCTCAAGCCAGAGTCTGCACTCGACGGTTCCAAAGGAGGGGGTGGACTTTTCACATCTAAATATAGAAAGGAATTACATGGATATATATTTACAAGGAGGCCTGTCAAAATAAAGAATGACCATTTCCAGTCCCCATCTAATTAGGTTGGAGTCTCCTGTTCCTTTGGCCTAACTCAGAAAGGTTAATTTTCAAATGCAGGTAACCCTATCATTTGTTCTTACTGTAAATATTATAAAATAATACAAAGGAATGAAAACCACTGCTCATTAATTTTGACTAAGTCGTTTTTCTAGACATTTATGCATAGCCATATATCTCCAGGAGCTATGTTTACATATATATTGCATTACATTCAATAACCAATGCAAATGTTTTTCATTCAGTGGTATTAGAGATGGAAGAAAGTAAGAAGACAGACTGTGGAGAGGGAAAAAGGAAAGTGGGTTGGGGATAGAGGGTAGGGTGGGGAAAGGGGTATGATATGTGAATAATAGGGGTACTGAGTTTTTTTTTACACTTATAAGCATAAATGCAGAACACCATTAATGACTATGTTTTTCAGGTTTATCCTTAAATGATAATTTATCATTATCCCGCCCATGAACATTTTCCCCAGAATTTTCTCTGTGATTGTAAGCAACGCTTTGTAGAACATCCTACTTAGAGCTTTGTCTATTTTCCTGTCTACCCACAGTCTAAGTTCCCAGAAATAGAATGGTTGTTTCAGAAGATGTTTTGAAAATATTGTATAAGACCTTCACTGTTGCCAGACTGTCTTTCAGAAATGCCCAGCTAACTTGTCTTGCTAATTACAAGTGAAATTGACCCCTTCCCTGTGACCTTGCAACTCATACAAGAGACAGTGAATTTCAACGCGCCTAGTGCCACCACTAGGAGTAGTAAGTTTCTCATGACGATTCCGTGGATGTGCTGCCTGTGTAGTCTCTCTGCAGTGCTGGTGAGGACGGGCTGTCATCAACAATCACGAGCAAAGGCAGAGATGACCTCTAAAAGCTAGTGAAGATTATACCACAGGAAGGTTTTCTGGTGCCTCTCTTTTGGTTCTAACATATTTTACTAACAGCTGATCGGATCTTACATACATAGTAAATATCTTTAGGAACCTTTCCTTCAGAACTGTTTATTCTAACTTGAATTGTATAAAGTCAGTGCCCACTACTAATGGATTAAGGAGACTTTGTGTTTTTTATTTTTCTTTCTTTCCTCCAAAGCCCCCCAAGAAGAAGTTTTTAAGCCATGTGGGTCCCCAGTGGGTGCATCAAGCTTCCTAATCTCAAAACATCATCAGTTCATGCTGCTGCCTTGGGGTTACTTGTCCCATTTTCTAGAAGACCACCTAAGGCCAAGATCCTAGCATCCAGAGATGTACCCAATACAGTGAGTGAAGTGAAATCCACGTGTCTTATACTGGCAGGTTAAGATGAGTTGCCAGACAGCTTTAGGGTGTGCCACAGAGAGCTCTGTCCTGGACACTGCAGGCTGAGGGACTAGTTAACCTTGTCTTAGTCCCTAAGTTGCTGTGTGATGCTAGGCAAATTTCTCTGCCTCTCTCCAGTTCATTTCTTTACCTGCAGTGAGTTTGTTGGTTGCTGTCATTGGATCCCAAACCTGATTTATCCTCAGCCTTTCCTGGGGCTTCAGCTTAAATGTAGGCCCCGTTATCTATTTGGGAATCACTGGGCAGCTCTTCTCTCTGTCTCTCCTTTCCTTTTACCTGGCCAAGAACATAGTGCCTGCTGTGAACCCCAGTTCACAAATCTGTAAGGGATGATGACCATTGTGATAACCCTGAGAACTTCAGGGGGCTGAGTGGAGGCTCCAGTGGGGGGAAAGTACCTCAAAAACACAATTCCAAATGGGTATGTGAGCTTTGGGTCTTTTCAGTTTGCTTTTCTCACTGTGACTTGGAGTACAGTTTTGGGGAGCAGTTCTTACCAGAGAACTCATGGGTTTCCCTTTAATTATAGAGAGTATTCCTTTCTGAGGCCCTGTCTTTTGCATCTCATATTAGCCTTCCAGTCTCCCCTCAAGTCTCCTCCTTTATCCACTGTCACTTGGGTGTAGAACATTGTCTCTTTCCAGCTTCCCAGGGACCTTGACCCTTGGGCCACCTTAACCATTTCCTCTCACTGAAGCTCCACCTATGGTCTCATTGTGATCTCCTGATTTTCTCAAATTTGTCTTCCAAGTTGCCAGCCAGCCCACTAACAGATTGGCCTGCTGCCTTCCTTCTGTTGGGTCAGGGGTCGGTATGGTGCTCCAGAGCTTCACCAGAAAGCCAAGCAAGCCAAGATGCTGGTCCTGTCTCATTGCTTCTCCACAGCCAGCTGAAGGGGGCCTGCTTTGGTTTGGGTGCTGTCTGGAGAGACTCCCCCACCCTTAAGAGAGTTGGCGATGATGAACAGAGAAGGGAAGATCGTGGGAAAGAATCAAAGGTTTATCAAGTAGCTACTGTGCACCAGGTACCAAGATAGGTCTGTCTGTTGTGCAGTCAGCATCTTCATTCCAAGCCTGCAGGGAGAGTTGTGAAAAGGAAACTGAGATTTGGAGGAGTGAAATGTTTTGTCCAAGGTCACAAGGTCAGCAAGAGGCAGGACCAGGATGTGAACACTGCCTCTAGTGATTCCAGAATCTGTCCTGCCTGAACGAAGTGGTGCTGGTTAGGCTCCATATTCAGCATTTACATGTCTAGTGAAATACTTGAGCCTAAAATGAGCTTTCTTTCAAGTTTTTGGAACCAAAATTATTTTAATTTTATAGCTGGAAAAAATGTAAACTTACATTTTCAGCAGACCAGAGATGATAAAGTACGCATTTGTCAAATAAAATTCTTTGCTGTGATAAAGTAAATCATTCTTTGGCCTTGTAAAAAAATTAGAACTCACTTGAACTGTTTTCCCTTTGGCCTTTGCTAATATTTCTATTATCTCCATGAGGGATTACAATGATGAATGCCTTTTATTCGCATCGTTAAGCACTTCAGTGAATGTGTGAACACACTGAGCTTCGTAAGTCACAAGGAAGTGAAATAACATGGTCTCCTGCAAAGAAGAAATACCTAAAGAGTCTGACAGACCAACCTTAGTGTTCTGGCTCTGCTACTCACGAGCTATGCAACCTTGGTCAAATTCCTTAGCTTCTTTGGGTCTCAGTTTCCAATGCATAATACACAGACAGCACTATTTATCTCACTGGATAATTTTATGAATGGGATGAGCTGGCATATCATAGCACCTTGCTTTGCATAGTTCCTGGCCTGAAGTGAGTATATACTAAATGCCATGATTATCATTGGAATTGCTCTCAAGGTAACTAGTTATTTAATGATCATGGCTGAGGTTGAGGGCACTTCAGGTCTTTTGGGCAGCGTTACAGGGTCAAGTGGAGCCTAGGTCCTGCTGTCTCATGGACCCCAGCTGCTGATGTACTGTGGCCCAGGGTTAGAAAAAGCTCAGGCAGTAGCTAGGAGAAACTCATTAGCAGATGTATTATTATCTGGGATTTTTTTGGTTGCAAGTAACAGACTGTCCAATCTAATGTGTCTTAAACAGTTTAAAAATATTAATGGTCTATTTCAAGAAGTATTCCCCGGACAAGGTGACTCCAGGGTTATTTAAGTAAGTTACCCCAGGGTATCATCAAGTTCTCAGATTCTTTCCCTTCTTCTCTGCCCTCGTCACCGTGTGGCTGTTAGATTGCCTCCCTTTTGTTTCCAAGATGGCTTCAGTAACTCCAGACATCACATCATTGCATTACAGAATTAAAAATCAGAAAAAGAAAAGGGGATTCATCCTTTTGTCACATTTCTTTAAAAGAAAAATAAAAAGGAAACATTTACCTTTTTTAAAACCTTCTTATCTCTTTGGTTAGTTAGTTTTATAACATGCTCATCCCAGACCAGTGGTGAGGAAAATGCGGCTGGGGCCAAAATTCTCAACTCTGGCTGTAAACAAATTGAGAAACTGTTAAAGTACGAATATACACAGATGTCTAAATTCTGCCCTTAATAGTCATCCTGAGCAGCTTGAATTAAGACTTGCTGGTTTAGATACTTTGTCCAAGTTTTACCCTTCCTTGGGAGTATTTTAACCTTCACAAAAGCACATGGCCAAAATGTATTGGACTACATTGAATTCTAGAGAGGAGAGCACTGCTATAGCATAGACATCCAAAAGGAATTGCCAACTCTGGAGCAGTTACAAGAGGCTATGCATGCTTTGGAACAGGAGAAACAGGAGCAGATAATCCTCACGTGATCACCCTTGCCTCACGTGATTCTCACCCTTCTTCCGCACCCCTTCCAACTCCCCCTGCCATTGTGAAATCCCTTCTGGTCAAACAGCATCAGAATCCACACACCTATTCACTACTGAAAATTCAGCTCCCTGGGCTGCCCTGCAGATCCAGTCTCTAAATCCCACAGAGTTTGCACTTAGACGCACTTCCTAGCTGCTTCTGAGGCTCACTGATAACTAAACATTAGTTACTAACATGGATTTTATCTTTGGCCACATCTGCCACAAGAGCTCTGAAAGTAACAAGCATTCTTTCCCCCTGGAAGCAGTAGGAAATCTCTGTGAGGCCACAGATGAGAAGAACCCATGTTAAAATCTGACTGCTGTGGCTTAAGTGTCCCTCCAAGGTGCTGCACGTTGAAATGTAACTGCCATTGTGACGGTTTAGAAAATAAGACCTTTAAGAGGTGACTGGGTCTAAGGTTCCACCCTCATGAATAAATTAATGAAAATGTCATGGTAATAGGGTGGGTGTGGCTTCCCCACAAAAAGGATGATTTCCCCTCTGTCTCCATGCTCATTTCCTCCATGGGCCCTTTCCCTTTACTGGGGCAGAACACCTGACACCTGCAACCTCAGGAAAGAAAGGTTTAATTTGGCTCATGGTTTCAGTGGGGCCAAGCTACAGTTGGCTGGTTCCAAGACAAAAATGGCATGACGGAACGCAGTGGCATAGGAAAGCTGCTCAACTCCTGACAGCCGTGATGCTGGGAGGGAAGGGAGAAGCGGGGGACAAGAATACACCCTTTCAGGTCATATCCCCAGTGACTCACCTTTTCCAAGTAGATGCCGCCTCCTAACAACGCATTTAGCTGTGAATGTATTGATGGGTTAATCCACCAATGGCATGGTGCCGCCTATGGTCTAATCTCCTCTCAAAGCTCCCCATGGTGGGGTTTTCCAGCATAGAAGGCCTAGCTGAGAGCTGGCTCTTTGCCCTTGCGCTTCCTGGCCTCCAGAGCCCAAAGGGTGGGTCAGCATCTCTTCTTTGTAAATCACGCAGTCTTGGCATTCAGTTGTAGTCCTGCGATGGAGTCGCACGCTGGAGTCCGGCTTGCGTCCTCCCACCTCCAATCCGTCACCTTCCTTCATGCCTCTCAGCCTGTGTTTCCTTATCCATACAAGGAAGAAGGCAACACTTGATTCATGTGAGTAAATTTGAAGTTAAATGAGACCATGGATGTCAGAGCAACCGAAGCAGACTAGGACCGGGTGTGCAGCATGTTAGTTAACTTCTGTGGGGGACAGATTTTTTCAGCTCCAATCAGAAAGTATAATCAGACTTGCTCTGGGGTCCTATCTGATGTGGTTGTGACCTGAATACTTGACTGATACTTTTATGATATTTTTAACGGGATGCCACTTCTGCTTGGAGCTATATAGGAAGGAGACATACTTGGGGTAGGTGGGAGGTTTTCCATCTCTGTTTAGAAAAGAGTGCTATGTAAGTTCTGGCTGGACGTTAGGGTGGACTGAGGCTGCATACCCCATGCCTGACTGCATAGTGGAAGCTCTAGGCACAGCCAGTCTCCTCCTCACCTACATGTGGGCCTCTTTATCTGCCTACCGTCCAGGCGAAGAGTCAAGTGTAAACTAAGTTCATGTAAATGGGCTGTCAGGTCACAGAACCGATATGTTACAGTTAATCTGTTAAAAACAACAAGGTCTCCTCATTTGTAAACACTCCCTTGATAAGCTCTTGGTAAGATATACAATGCAGGAAAACGAATGGCAGCCCACCAGCTGCCCTGGAGGCACTGCTGCCACCCCCTTTTCCATCCCCACCCCAGTCTTACCGTTTTTATGGTGCTGACCTTCCCAGTTCAGCTCAGTTGAACACAGGCCATCCCTCCCAATTCTTAGGGACTTGCCTGAGCTGAGCTCAGTGCTGCTTCTGGGATGAGGGTCAGGATTACCAGGAAGGAGCAAGAGAGAACCTCTGGCTTTGAAAGGCTTCGAGAGTGAGGGATGAAGGGCTTCTGAATATGAGCACAGACTGAAAATTCAGCCACCTCTGAGCTTGAAATCTGCTTCTCATACTCCATGCTGCATGGCTTTGGTAGGTTAATAGTCACCTCCCATAAATGTGGAATCTCACATTTAACTTCAGGCCCTTGGGGAAAGAGAGTATTGCATAAAGTAAGATTAAAAAATATATAGTGGAACAAGATAAGGCTGTCCTCTCTCATCAGTCTTGTTCAATATAGTACTCCAAACCTTAGCGAGAGCAATCAGGCAAGAGAATGAAATAAAGGGAATACATATCAGAAAGGAAGATGTCAGACTGTCCTTGTTTGCAGATGACAAGATTTTCTACACTTTCTGTATGGTTTTCTCAAAAAGTTCTCACCAGAACTTTTAGAACTAATTAGCAAATTTAGATACAACTCTAATGCAAAAAAAAAAAAAAAAGAAAAATCAATACCGTTCCTGTATACTAACAGTGAACTCATCAAGAAAGATATGAAAAGAACAATCCTATTCTTAGTAGCCACATCACCTCCAAAATTAAATACTTAGGAATAAACCAAGGAAGTGAAAGACCTTTTTGATGAAAATTACATTATGCTGAAAAGAGAAAATGAAGAAAATATAAGAAAATGGAAAGACTTCCCCTGTTCCAGGATAAGCGGAGCTAATATTGTCATAAAGGCCATACTTCCAAAACTGGTTTGCAGATTTAATGCAATTCCTATCAAAACACCAACAACCTTTTTCATGGAACTAGAAAAACCAATCCTAATGTTCAGATGGTGCTGAAAGAGACCTAAAATAGCCAAAGCAATCCAGCAACAAGACAGAAGCTGGTGGTATCATGGCTTTGAACATTCTGTTATATCACAAAGCAACAGTGATTAAAATAAAACATATGGCATTGGCACAAAAAGAGATCAACCAATGGAACTGAATTGAGGCTGCAGGGACAACATCATGTATCCTCAGTCACCTGAGCTTTGACAAAGGGGCCAAAAAACATGCACTGGAGAAAGGATAGCCTTGTCAACAAACGGTGCTGGGAGAACTGATAATCCACATGCAGAAGAATGAATATAGACCCACATTTTCCTCCACGGACAAAAATTAACTCAAGTGGATCCTGGATATTAAAATGGAAACACTGACTGCAGGACAAAGCAGGCAAAACTCTCAAAAGATGTGGATATAAGCAAAGACTTTCTCAGTAGAACACCTGATGCAAGAATTAACAACCCGCATTAAATCAAATGAAAAAGCTTCTGCACAGAAAACAAAACAATAGAGTGAAGAAACAACTGACAGAATGGGACAAATTTTTTTGACCACCTACATCTCGAACAGGGAGCGAATAACAAGAAAAGAACTGAAGGAAAAATAAACTACTCAAATTAAAGACCCAATTAAAATGGGCAATTGAAATGAATAGATGGTTCTCATGAGAGGCACAGATAGCCAACAAATACATGAAAAAAATATTTAACATCTTTAGCCATTAGAGAAATACAAGTCAAAACAATAATGAGATGACATCTTACCCAAGGGAGAATGGCTTTTATCAAGAACTCAAAAAGCAATAAGTACTAGCAAGAATAGAGAGTAAAAGGAATACCTTTATATTGCTGGTGGAGCTGTAGATTGATGCAACTGTTAGGGAAATCAATATGGAGATTCCTTAAAAGGAGGAAAATAAATATTCCATTCAATCCAGCCATACCTCTTCTGGGTATCTTTCTAAAAGAGTTAAAAGCAATTTATAACAGTGTGTATATAACAGAGACACATGTATATCCGTGTTTATAGCAGCACAACGAATAGCAGCTAAAATGTGGAAGATGCCTAAGTACCCATCAGCAGACCAGTGAACACAAAAAAAGTAGAGCAAGTACACAATAGAGTACTACTTTTCCATACAGACAGATTTGAAGCTTTTGTGGGTAAGTGGTTACAACTTTAGACCATTACGCTCAGTGAAGTGAGTCACATGCAGAAGGCTAAATATTGCATGGTTTCTCTAATGTGAGAAACCCAGAATACAGGCATTAAATAGAATCAAATGGTGAAGCAGCTCTAGAAATCCTCTTTCCTGAACATCTTTCGTTAAACTGTTGTGGCTGCTTCAATGTCTGACTCAATAAAAATATTTGACTATCATGGTCATTTTGACTTCAGAGAAGAGCCAGACTTTGCATGGTGCCAGGCTGTTGATTAAGGTGATTGAGGACACACTGTAATGCTTTTTACCAGCCAGTTTTCCATTGCATGACACCTGGTAGCAGCATTCACTGTATTTTTGATCATGCCTCAGAAAGACTCACAAAAGAGGACTTCCACATCTGTTTCAGAAAGTGGCAAGAATGATGGGGTATGTTTTAAGTAAGCGAAGGTATTTTGAGGGCAATGAACTTTAGTATAACTCTTACTGATTTTTTTAAAAATTTAAACACACATCATGATTTTTTGATCATCCCTTACAGAAAAAGTGAGTGATTCTGCCTATCTATTTAGTGGTCATGCACATGGAATGAGAGGATTGTATGAGTCTGTTTGGTTTCACTTGTCTCTTCTGCCACAAACACCTTGTTGTCTAGGGAGTGATTCAGGGGTTGAGGGCAGACTTATTTGACTCTAGGCTTTTGTTGTTGTTTGCCTTTTTGTTTCAGTTTCCAAATCCCACGTAAGATGAAACTCCTTTCTACTTGGTCAACATGGTAATGGCACTTCCTAGGCTGAATTATATTATGTCCCTTTCCAATGTGGGTGTCTCCTAAAGGGAAAAATCGGGCCCTGCTACAGGTTTTGGTTCTCTCATTGCCCTTTACTCTGTCTACCATAAAGACCTACATTTAATAATTACAAATATTAACATTTGGTAACTACAGTGGATCTCTCTTCTCCTATCTTGTCCTTAAGTAGAAGCAGAGACTGTAATATTTCAACCTAATTCACCCTCATTAGCCAAGCTAGTCCTCTCAATGTGAGGCCTTCTCTAGAATTACTGAATTTAAGAATGAAACAGTAATAAAGATTGAGACCATTTTTTTAAAACGACATTGAGATATCTGGCTCTATTATGTCCTGGAGTCCAAACATATGACTGTGCTTGAGTTGTGTCATCCCTGTATGAAACTCATGGGCTTACATAAATGTTCAAGTAGGTTTCAGTCACTGCAACCAAAGTAGTCCTAAGCAAAACAATAATTTAGATTAAAAAATATCTCCATGTCACATGGACCAAAGATTCATAGAGACTGTTAACAGGTAGCCCTGCTTTAAGATGAATCCTGCTGACAAAATTAGGGTGGCCACAGAGCTGGAACCAAATATAATATAGCTGTCCTATATATCAGTGGATGCAGAATTTTTCAGCCAGTTAGTTATGGTGCACTGGTTTTATGTACTGAGACCAAACTAAGGGATCAGATGAGATTCAGGGATTGTTACCTTCACTTTCCTGGGACTGTTTCCTCAAGACATAATCACCGAGCAATTGAGGAAGCTGCTTAACCTCAATACTTCGGTTCAATGCAATGTAGAATGCAGCCCGTACATTCTGTTGCTTTTGGACACTACATTGTGTGGGCTTAGAAATTAGAAGACCTGAGTTTTTGTTTGCTATGTGATTATGAACAATTTGCTTAGTCTCTCTTGGCCTCTCTTGACTGGTTTGCAAAAAGGAAGGCTTTAGGTCAGAAACAAAATATGCACTTTGTTTTATCCTCTGCTTCCATGTTTTCGAGCTAACTCCCTTCCTGTATTCTCAACCAAATCTCTGTGTAATGTTCAGTGCACTGAACACACTCTGAAGTGAGTGAAATCAACCTTTATTTCTCTCTCTCTCTCTCTCTTTTTCTGGGTTAGGCTCCATTTCTACCTGCATAGTTTGTTCTGTTCTCCCCTTAGGTTATGAGCAAGGTTTTGAAGCATTTTAGAGTCTAGTTCGTCTAGTATCCACAAGATCCCCCCCCCCCCCGCCCCCCCATTATCCTATCTTGTCTTCAGTTATTATAGTCTTAGTGGATTTCTAGGGAGATGTGTCATTGCTATGTCCAAGAGCCCCTCAGGTCAGCTGTTCTTCTCCCCTTTGCCTGACCATTGTTGGGCACATATATCATTTGGATGCTAGAAAGGCAGAGCAGGGCTTAAGGAAGTCAGTATGTTGTCTCAGCAATCAGACAACAAGCATGTTCACTTGTGGACCTTTCTGTCACCCTAGGTCTGATTTGAGTTGACTCTCTTCTCGTCCCAGCAAGATGTACTTGGAATTTACTGTCTCAAAAGGGTCCTTCTGAGGGAGCAAGTTCTTTTTTTGAAAGACACATTTCCCCATCTGTACAGTCTTCACTTTTCTTCCAACTCATGACAATTTCCTAAATTGGAGAATTTTTGTTAAGTGGTGTGTGGTTTTTCTTGACTGTTGCATTGTCTCTTCAGTCTGTTATGTTTGCTCTAAGTCCTACTCATTCCTCTCATAATATAGCATCTTAAAAATGAAAACCTTTGGAACTTAAGATGAAAGACAAAGTGAAAGAAGGGGGTAGGGTGGGGGAGGAGGAAGGGAGGGGTGGGTAGGGGGAGGGACAAAAGGAGAGTGGGAAAGCCCTTGTCACCTTGACAAGATACGTATGTGCACAAAATGCTCAACCTCATTTGTAAACCTTGAACTTTGCACATATACATATCAATAAAATGTGGGGAAAAAAGTGAAAACCTAAGAAATGGACTCTTTTTCTTGTTTTTTTTTTTCATGTAAGTTTCCAAAAGTAATTGACAGAGACAGATGCTGCATTTGGTGGAATGGAAGGAAGAAAGGCACATGTGCAAAAATGAACACCAGAGCAAAAATCCAGTTACTGTTTCATATCATTATTCCATAATGCAGAAAAAATTCTTTGTAACGTGCTTTCCTGGAAGCCTTCGCCCATACTCACTAGTCTGTATTCTTGGTTGCAAACAAAATTCACTTTTGGTGACTTAAACAGACAAGGCACTAATTGGGATGCCTTCAGAGGGTTGGAGACGGTTGGAGAACTGGTCCTGGGTATGGCACAAGCAGGAGCAATACTCCGATGGCCCCATCCCTTTGCGATGCGCAGCTGTGATTCCACGGCAGCTCAACCCGCATACCACAGTTGGCAGGCACCATGTGTGATGAGTACGGGCCCTGCTACTAAGATCTCTGCTGTGGGCTGCTGGTCTCACCTTCCCATTGATTCTGTGCAGTATCTGTGCCCTCAAAGTGTTCCTACAGGATAGAAGGAATGTATCCAATCGATGGACCAGCAGTTACATGCTCACCTACTAATTGCAAAGAAGCCTGGAAAAATGAGTTCTCTGCCTCCCAGCTTGGAAAAGTGGGACTTATAATGTAGGAGATTAATTGTAAGTAGAAAGACATTCAAGCAATGATGAGTGGCATTGAGTGGTATCATCTGCCTCTTTGCAGCCAGGATCAAGTATTTGATCTTTTCTACAGAAATTTCTGTGTGCAAGCCTGTTTCCAGTGCTGCTTTCCTTTGGTTTGTCCTGGCCATAGCTCCTACCCATCTGACACCGTAGGATCTTTGTTTACCGACTGCTGTCTCGTTAGCGATTCTTTATGTTAGCAACCGGAATAGTCAGTGTGTTGACTAAACCAAAAGCACCTGGAGACAACCTTGGGATGCTGGTAACCTTAGAGACTTGCTGAGCAAAAGTGGGACATCATGCATTCCTAGTCATGATGCTTTTATTTTGCAAGAGTCACAGTACTGTCTGCTTTGCTCCTTTTGTGTGCTAGAAACTTTTATAACAATGAATGCCATTTATTGAGAATGGCCTATAATCAGACATTTAATTCAGGCACTTGGAGTCACCACAAGGAAGTAGCACAGATGAGAGAATGAGGTGGAAAGTAGGGAAGTAATTTGTTTAAGGTCTCACCCAGCTGGTAAATGAACACATCTACACGCAGATTTCAGACTGAGTTCTAAGTCTGGCATAGATACAGAGACAGAGAGTCCTATGTAGATACTCAGTCATAGGTAGATGTGATAGAATTCCATATGCACACATGGTACTTAATTCTTAGTGAAATAAGTTCTGTTATTCCTATTTTACAAATGCAGAAATTAGAGCTCCATTTTCATAATTGTTTTGCTCGAAACAAAATAAAAAGGCTAGGAGATTCCAACTGTGCTGGGGACTGGCTGTCACTGGGAGCACTTGCCCCACGATGACAGGTGCTTTCTTGCGAATTGGCTGCACCTGTCTGGACACAGCAACTGAAAGTTTGTGTTTCTGCCAGGAGCAGCTTTGCACACTCCAGGGAGGGGAAGAGTTCCAAAGGAGGTGAGGAACAAATTGTGCGGCCGACAGAGGCCTCGTCGTCTGTAACTTGACAAAGGGGCTGAGGAAAGTGCACAGAGACTTCTGATTCAGGGTTAGCCGGACTTAGAAGAGTAGAAACTGTTGTCTATGGAAAAATTAAGCTACCATCAAGTTGGTCCTATTTTTTACTTTAAATTAAAAATTTTCAAAATCTAGTAAGTGCTAGAAAAGTTTTAAAAATTACAAAAATTTCCACACCTTAACAGAATCATGGTTGGCATTAATGTTTTTATTCCAGAAATTTTTTTCTGGCTTCTTCTAAAAATAACCACAGCTTTTTTGTTTGTAATCTTTTATCTTTTCCATTTAGTTTCATTTTATAATGGCTATCAAGTTTTATAACTGTTATTTTTCATAAGTACACAATGTTTTCTTGAGGAGAAACATCAGAAATATGTAACCATCCCCCTATTCTGGACATAGGGCATCTCCTAGATTTCTGGCTACCACACATGATGCAGCACCCGCCCTTTGCACGAATAATCTATCCCCAGGCTTTGCCTGAATTTTTGTTTTACGGTCTTGGATGAAGCTGCTCACCTGTCTGAGGACAGTCCCTTCTGTGTTGTCAGTCTCCTCCAGTGTGCCTCCTGTGGAGTCTTATAGAGCACATTGCCCCATCCCCTGTATTTTCCACTCTCAAACACCTTTGACCACGTGGGTCTTCCTTATTTCCTATGCACTGGGTTACATCTCAGGATCTTCTGTCTCCTGACTCCTCCATCCCTCTGCAGCTTGTCTGCGTGGCCCCAGCAGGTCCATACAGAGCTTTCTTCGGGTGTATTGAAGGGCTTGCATCCCAGCATCACAATGTCCCTGCATCCTTGGCTTCTGTGCCCTCGCGTCCCTCTGCGCTCAGTCTCAGCTTACACCTGTGTGTCTTGCCCATCCCTTCCATCTTAGTTCTCCCAAGGATCTTGTTCTTGGTGCTCTTTTCACTCTAGAGATTTCCTCTTGTTCTCTGGAGTTAATCATGCTCGGTGTGAGAATATATTAGTATATAGGTATACAAAAGGTGACTTAGTATGGGAATTGGCTGATGGATTGAGAAGTCCTGGAATATGTTGTCTTCAAGCCGAAGAACATGCAAGTTAGTGATGTAATTCAGTCTAGGGCTGAAGCTCTGAAAAAAATGATGGCCACTGACGTTGAATGGCCCACGGACCCAGAACTCTGATGTCCCAGTGCAGGAGATGAGAGAAGAGAGAATGTGGCCATGCACTGCCTTTTCATTCTATCTGGCTGTAGATGAATTGGACGATGCCCATTTGCTATGGTGAGGTTGAATCCTCTTCACTTTATATGTTGTTTTGAAACTGCCACCAGAAATCATGTCTCGCCGGTTATCTCAGTATTCCTGATATGTAAACTTGCCACCTCACTCAGTAAATTGAGTCCACAACCATTTTTTCTACCAGTAATATTTTTTTTCCAGCTTTATGCAGGCTGTTATCCTTCCATTGTGCAGACGCTTGTCAAACTTTGTGTGCCATGAGTTTCTTATATTGAATTCAAATTAAGCATGCTCTTCCATGAAGAGTTATCTATCCATTTGCTATTGTTTGCTTCCATTTGGGACACACACACACACACAGACACACACACACACACACACATACACACCCCTTGTACTGAGTGTAGTCTGTAACCTTCATCCACCTAGACGCGCTCTTCCACCAACGTATGATGAACCATGTCACCACGCAGTTAGTTACTCCAGACTCAGGATTATTTTAGACTAGCTCTAGTTTATAAGTCCTGTAATTTTGTCAGTAAACAATCCACCTGCCAGTCTCCTCCCTTTCACCTCTGGTATGTCTGTGGACCCCTCACTCTGCCTATGCTTTTACAATGAACTCTAATGGGTCTTGAGGCCCGCGAGGTTGTTCAGAAATACCAATGTGTCTATGTCCTTCCCTGATTAAAGCATGAGTTGGTTTTTCAAGGACCCTCGTGTAATACCCAAGTGACTTTCAGGTCCTCACCCTTACATATCCTGTTTTCTGCCGTCATGTGTCTTATACTTTAAAAAAAAGAAATAACACCGAACTGCCTAAAGTTCAGTTATCTCTCATTGCTTATATGGCACAGCATTCCTTATCTGCACTATTTTTTAACCTACCAGTTTTATTTTTTTCTGTAAGCCCAAGGTCAGGCAGCTCCTCCCGCAGAGAGCTTTGCCTGGCTTCTCCCTCCGCACTTCACTGGAATAAGTCTCCCTCGGGTTCTTTGTGACCTTAACAGCCTGTACATGTCTTTTTCACTACATGTGTCACTTTGCTTATGTGTTCACATGTGTATCTTTCTTAGGAATTCAGATAAGTGTTGAATAAACTAATTTTAGAAATCTTGTCTATGTGCTTTACTGTTGTCTGTTAGCTGCAGATCAGTCTAGTTCAGACTCATCAAACCAGGGGAGCAGTGTGTTTGCAGGGTTATCTAAGGTTCTTCAATTGGCCAAGGAATTGGGATTTCACCTTTGACCTCTTGACCTCCCATCCCACGCGCTGACTTCGAGACCACAGCAAAGATACCAGAATTTCAAGGCACTGGACAAACTCTACCCCGCAGATTAATTTTAGAGTCATTGAAATTCTGCCAACTCTGGAGGGAATGATTGGGAGCCAGGCTGACAACCAGCAAAGGAGGAAATTACTCTCTGTCTGTTTCAAGATGAGAGAGTTGTAACCACGGTGCCTCCCCCCAGTGATGGTGTTCGAAAAAACATAAATTTAATACTTTTATGAAATTCAATCTTCTGACCATAAGTGTTTCAGGGCTTGCTTTGATGTTCAGGAAAAACAGCCTGGTGCCAGCGTCTTTTGCACATATGGTAAGGATGCCGCCTTGCACATGAGCAGAGCGATTTGGGTCTCTCAATTTTCTGAAACAGTTACCTATTGTTTCAATGACTCAATAAATATTTATTCAGTGTCACCATATTCAAAATACATTGTGTTGCTGAAGAATGAGCACAGACTTCAGAGTCAGATAAAAGAGTGTTCAAATCCTGTCTTGGCCCCTAGCTGGTCATAGATTATTAGCATATCCCGTGATCCTGCTGTGTGTTGGTTTCCTTTCTTGTGAAATGGGGTTGTGGTATTTACTTTTAAAAAATAATAAAGATTATATGAACTAGAATAGGGAAGAGCCTTCGTTGCACATGATGTGGGACCTATTTAGCTGTCTAAAAGACAAACAAGGAGAGTTCAGTTCTATGTAAATATCATGAGCCCATTAGTCATAGCTCTTACTGTAAGCGATGTGCTTCTTTAGGACACTTTAAAGAAACATTGTGGATGATCATTTAGAAATGTATTGGCTCAAAACTATAGTTATAAATATAACCACTGGATAATACAGTAATTCTACTGGAGATGTAGATAGATAGATAGGTAGATAGGTAGATAGATAAATAGAAGATAGATATGAAATCAGTATGTTGAAATGTCTGCATCTCCAGGTTGATTACATTTTCATTCACAATAGCCAAGAAATGAAAAATCTTGGGTCCATCTACTGATGAATGGATGAAGAAAAAGTGTTACAGATACACAGTGGGATGCTAATCATCTATAAAAACATGAACTCTCATAATTTGCTAAAACATAGATGGAGCTGGAAGTGAAATAAGCCTATTACAGAAAGATAAGAGCTTGCTCATAAATACAGTCTGAAAAAGATATTCCTTCGAAGTTCAGAGAAGAATAGGGTTATCAGAGGCTGGGGACAATAGAAGGAAGAAGGGAAACATTGGCCCATGGATACTATTTTACAGTTAGATATGGAAAGATGTGCTGGTGGGTTTTTGTATATTGGGGTAACTGTAGGCAATGATAATGTAATGCATATTGGAAAAAATCTAGAAGAAAGGATTTTTAATGTTTCACTATGAGAAAAGATAAATGAGGTGATAGATATAATTACTCTGACTTGAACATATCATAATCTGTACATGTATCAAAACATCACATAGTATTCCACAAATGTATACAATTTTATGTGCCAATTAAAAAGTGGAAGAAGTCAACATAAACCTCTCCTCATTTAAGTAATGAGTGGCAGGTATTTTGGCTTAGCAGCTGGAAAGTTGACTAATACAGTTGGTGAGGGTGACCAGCCAATTAAAATGATGATGCATCATCCCATTTGCTCCTCTATTACTGAAAGATACAGTGGATGTAGTGGTCAGCTTTCCTATTTCTGGGACAAAAACACTTAACACTCACAATTTAAAGAAAGAAAAGCTTACTTGGACTCAAGATTTCAGAGGGTTCAGTTCGTAACGGGCTAACTCCTAGGCAGGAACATCATGGAAGGGCATAGTGCAGCTGGGAAGCAGAGCACAGGGGAAAAACGCCATCAGGAAATATTCCCTCCAAAGCTGTGTCCCCAGCGACCCTCTTGCCCAGCTGGGCTGTACCTCCTCATAGCACTTTAGCTGTGAACGTGAGTGGATTGATCTGCTGATGAGTAGTAGTGCTCCCTGTCTAACCTCTTCAGAAGTGCCTCCATCCAGTCGAGCTCACAGTTGAGATTAATTGGTGCAAGTCTGCCCCTTCTTACTTGACAACCAATCACACCTCCTTGATTATACTTAATGTCCAAGTAAACATATTAAGAAGTTAACAGTTTCACCCAACATGATGCAACTATTGTGCCTACAACTAAAATTGCAATAATTCGCTCTCCAAAGGCCTAACCATTCTAGCACTGCTCAAAAGTACAAGTCCAAAGTTTGTTCTGAAATTCAAGGTAAATTCTTAGATGTGATATTTTTTTTAAAAAGTAATGAAAACACAAGCCAGCCATGGTAATCCGATCAGTTTTGAGAGGCAGAGTCAGAAGGATTACAAATTCAAGCCCAGCCTCGGTGCCTTAATGACTTATCAAGACCCTGTCTCAAACTACAAAATATTGGAGAGGGCTGGATATGTACCTCCATACAAAGGGCCTGAGTTCAATCCCTAGTACCAAAAAAAATTGCCTGCCTACTTAAATGTATGTATGGTACATAATCATAGGGTACAGTGTCACAGGGTAAACTTTCCTATTCCAAAAGGAAGGTAAGGCAGTGAGCATAGAAAAGCATAGGACTAAAGCAAGACTGAAACTGAGCAGGGCAAACATTAAGTCCTGTGTCTCCTTACTGGCATCCATGGCACATGTGATGATATGTGAGTTCAAGAGGGCTGGGACCCCTCACCTTTAAGGCTTTGCCGGCTTTCACACACACAGCCTCACTCTTTGGCTGAGCCCGTCACTGCCTTCAGCTTTCCCCAGCAGACGATAAGTGACTCTGGTGTCTCTGACTTCCGGGGTCTTCTCTGCAGCTTTCAGTTACTACCCACAGCTTCACACACCCCTGCCCAGGGGCATATGGCCTGGCCTCCCAGGACTTCTTAGATTTTTGGGTAGAAGGCTCCACGACCTCACAGCTATTGCATTTTACACTCCTGAAGAGTGAGTATTTACGTAGATGAGGCTAAGTTTTACTGCATTGCCTGGGAGTGCAGTTTCCCACAAGAAAGTCTGTATTACATAGAAGAATCCTTATTGGAAAGACATTTTGACATCAATTTTGCCACTGTAAGATGAAGAATCCAAGAGAAAGTGATCTTGTGGTGTATCACTCAGCTATGTCTCTAAAGGATAAACAACACAAATCAAAAGATGAGAAAACCACGTGAAACTTTTCATATTCTGTAAAGGTTCTGACAATATCCATTGTGCCACCCAGTGTCCCCTTTGAAAGTGAAAATTTCAGAATCCACTACCACAAAAGTTTTGCTTCCCTTAGAAACTTACAGATCTTATTTATTTATTTATTTATTTATTTATTTATTTATTTATTTATTGAGACAGGGTCTCACTCTGTGGCCCAGGCTGGCCCTGGACTCACGGCAATCCTCCTGTCTCAGTCTCCCAAATGCTGGGATGACAGGTGTGCATCACCACACTCAGCTCATGTTGGCTGGGGAATCGAACTGTACTTAGTGCTTGACTTAGCACTTGCTAGGCAAGCTCTTTAACCGCTGAGCCATTCCTCCAGCCCACCTTTTCTTTTCAATGTTGAGACCAGAGTAGCAATGCATCTATTTCTTTGAAGTTAGGCTATTGAAGTTGTCCAGGTTAGTCCTGAACTCACTATGTAGCCCAGGCTGGCCTTGAACTCACAGCAGTCCCGCCTCAGCCTGCTGTATGCTGAGATTACAGGAGTGTGCCACCACACCCAGCTTTGTAGTCAGTATATTTTTTCTTTGACTTTTCCTCAGTCTTGATTATTTTTATTTTTATGTTTTTCACTTATGGATAAACATATTTCACCAAATCTTTTGAGTAAATAGGTGAAGTAAAAATAATCTTGAAATCTAAGAGAAGGGGCAAATAAGAGGGATCTAGAAAAATCTGCTGAGTCTGAGGCAGCAGGGGCCTTCCACCAGTCAGGGTTCTGAGAAGCCACATCTGAGGAGGCAGGCTGAGCCTCAGAGGAGAGAGATGATTCAGATACACGTCACTTCTCTGTGTAGTACTACGATTGGAAGTCGTCAGAAAATCTTCAGGAAGGGCATTATAGACCCAGAACTTTTTGTAAGCTTCTCCTGAGTAGGGCTTTGTGAGCATACAGAAGGGAATGGGTTGTTTTGCAAACTGCATTGGTTGCTTGCACACAACCAACACCCCTGAGGTGGAGCTGAGCAGGCCGCGAAGTTGGTGGAGGAGACGCCTAGTCCTGCTGGGGCAGGCGCCGGGCCTCACATAGATCTTTCAGCTCTGTGAGGCAGCAGGAGCTTAGTGTTTTGACACTGATGTTCAATTTTTCTTTGTCCCTTCCTGTTCTCTGCCACACGGTGGTAGTTGGGTCTCACAGGACCATGTGTATCCACTTAGGCATGTCTGCAATTGAGAGCCCTGGAAGTGTAAACTTTAGTCAGCAGGGTAATTTATGCTGTGCCTTGGCGACAGGGCATCCATCCTAACAAATGGTGTAGGGCCAGCAAAAGTCACAGATTCTCAACCTAGATACACGACCAGTGTTCAAAGACATGAAAAGTGTGAGACTTCAAGATTTTTTCTTGTGATAAAATATACATGATATCAAATTTGCCATTTTGACACTTTTACATGTATAGGCATGTGTCATTAAATATAAAATACAGTAGATATTTAAACTTTTAAAAATCTATGACAGTAAAAAAGCACAGAGCCATAAATCCTCCACATGTTTCCTCACTTTGAACACACTTGTTCCATTGTTCCTGTCAGTTTCTGAAGCAATTCTGGAAGTCCTCTTTTGTGAGTGTCTTTATGAGGTGTGATTAAAAACGTGGTGAGTGCTGATGTTGAGTGACACCCGACAGAAAGGCTTGTCAGAACGTTGCGCTCTGTCCTTACCCTCCTTATTCACTGGTTCTGCCACTGTGCAACTCCTGGCTTTTCTCCAGAGTCATGACCAGGAAGGGAGAAAGTAAGTTGATTCAGCACATGGAAGCAGCCATGGCAACACAACCAAAGACCTTCGTTGAGAAGGACTTCAGAACTGCTTCAGAAGTTGGCAAGAAGGGTGGGAAGAGGTGTTCTAAGAGAGGGAGAGTGCTACTGGCAATGTGTAATGTTATTTTTAAATAAAAAACACACCGTATTTTTTGATCCCACCTCGTCCATTAACATGGCTGCTCAGCCATCACCGCCGTTCATCGGCAGGACTTCCTTGGCACCTCAGGCTGGACCTCTGTGCACATGATACGCACTAGCTCTATGTTCCTCCTGGGTGGTCATTTTACCCTG
This sequence comes from Ctenodactylus gundi, assembly GCA_004027205.1. Classification (NCBI taxonomy): domain Eukaryota; kingdom Metazoa; phylum Chordata; class Mammalia; order Rodentia; family Ctenodactylidae; genus Ctenodactylus; species Ctenodactylus gundi. The sequence goes on from PVKB01000397.1 coordinate 299,219, forward strand.
TTGTTCCTGTCTCTGAAATTGATGAGGTTTGCTAAGTCAGTGGACTCAGACACGATTTGTCTGTTGGGTCTGGCTTATCTCACTTAGCAGAAAGTCTCTGCCGTTCCTCCTGTTTGCCACCTGTGCCATACTTTCACTATTTTTACGACCAAATGATATCCCATTGTATGTATTCGCCATATTTTGTTTATCTATTCATTTACATTTCATAATTTTTGGTGTCTTTTTCAGTCTTAAAATTTAGATAAGGTGACATGTATTTAGCATAAAACACAATGTTTCAAAGCACAGAGAAGTATGGAATGGTTAAATTTAGCTAATTAATAATACTTCATATGGTTACCATGTTTTTATGAGAACACTTTAGCATTCATTCTCTTTAAGCAAAACAATATATAGTCAGTAACCACAGTCATCACCAATGTTTGAGGCATTTGTGGGAAAACGGAAGCGCCTTCAGACTGTTAAGCTAGCGGAATGAATCAGAGAAACCCAAATAAATATGAGAAACCCAAAATATAAATAAAGATCAAATTAAAAGAGTGATGGTAATAAAACAGGGGTATGGGTTTTGTGCAAAAGGAAATTAGATGGGATGACATGGGGGAGGGGAAGGGAAATTGTCTTAGTTACTTTCTCATTGCTGTGACAACGTCCACAGTTGAGGGAGGAAAGATTTATTTAGCTTATAGTTTTAGAAGGTCTCTCCCAGCAATCCAGCTTCTGCCATGAGCTTTCACCACTGCCAGGTGCCCCATGAGCTGGATTGCTGCTCACCCCATTGCAGAGAGAAGCCAAGTAAGGCAGGAGCAAAGCGAAGTCTGTGGACTGGTTGCTCCCCACCCCTGCCAGAGTGGACGCCCCTCCCTCACTTTCTGGCCCACCAGGCAACAATACACACCAGAAAGCTCTGCTCTGGGCACCCCTCAATGGCAACAAGTTGCCAGAATCTTCCTAGATCAAACCCCAGGCATTTGCACCTGCCAGCCACACTCTGCTTCTGAACAACACACAGTTCCAAATCCGTGAGGCTTGTGGGGGACGCTCAAGATCCAAACCATAAGAGAAGTAAAAATGATTAAGATGTGATATGTAAAGCATTAATTCCCATATATTATATGTTGCAAATATACTAATAATATTTTTGGGGAAAACCAGTATATCTCTTAAACTTATTTCTCCAAATTAGCTGGAATTGCACAGTTTTGTACCAACGTTTCCCCTTTCCCACCAACTCCTAAGCACCCTAGCCTCTGGAAGCCACCTTCTATTATCTACTTCTGTGAAATCAAATTTTTAATGTTACATATGAGCATATTGAGTGTGACTGGCTTCATTTACTTACCGTAGTGTCCTTTAGGTTCCTCCATGTTGCAAATGACAGGATTTTATTCTTTTTTATGATTGAGTAGTATTTCATTGTGATGTATACATTTTCTTGATATAGTCATCTTTCCATGGACATTTAGATGATTCTTAGATTGATTCTGTACTTGGCAATTGTAATAGTGATTCAATAAACTTAGGAATATAGCTATTAAAATGCTGATTTCATTTCTTTTGGATGTATCCCAGCAGTGGGATTGCTAGGTCATCTCCTTGTTGTTTTGATGTAAATTTCCATGTTCTTTATGGTGTTGATTGAACGCCTCTTATTATGGTTATTAACCACTTGTATGTCTTTTTGGGAGAAATATTTGTTCATATCCTATGCCCAGTTTTAAATTAGATTAACTTTTGTTACTAAGTTGTATAAAGGTCAGAGTCTTGGATCGTAAACCAGGTAATGGTGATAAAAAATCATGATATTTAGAATACTCTCTTGCCACCAAACATGACTCTCTCTTCCTTTCACTTCAAGCCCAGGGTTTTCAAGTTTGTGTCTGGAATATTCCAATGTCATTTCATCAACTTGACAACCATTGAGTGGTTTGGTCCAAAGGCGTCATGCATACAGTGGAGCATCTGTTCAGAAGGAGGAAAACTTGAGAGAGGAGGTTTGGAAATCTGGCCCTTGGCGTCAGTTTGAATCTTTAATGTTCATTTGGGCAAAAGGCCCAAAATACTAGAACCCAACCCAAGATTTCCATGTTCTAATTATCTTCCAACCACTGTTGGGCAAAGCTCCACTTGGCCTACATTACTGGCACTTCTGTTCTCCAGGCTGTTCCACTCTGAGGGAGAACAGGTTTGTGCACATTGCCTGGGGATGGGTGAAATCAAGCAGATCTGCCTTACCAGTGGGAAGCTGCAGCCTTCTGCAGGAATCCCTCAAAGTCTTCACAGTAGTTCTGAGACTTTCAGAAAGCAGGTGCATCTCGGGAGATATGTCCTCTTGGCTTCAGCTGTGTTCTCCGACCACACTGATTTCTGAAGAAACACTGTGCCTGCCCACTCTTGCAGCAGCTGCCAATAACTGCCAATTCCCACCAGTGCCTACATCAAGGCTGCCAACTCTAGATGCAAAAACGTCATGCCCAGTTGATGCCTGGGCTATTGGCTTCATGACTGGAACTATCGCACATAACTTGTCTCATTCTTCTAACTTGTATTTGGTCTTTTGTGGTAGCAACAATAGTCCAGATCAGATATGAGTGCCATGTAGGAGCCAGAGGCTATCAGATGGGCAGTACGCACAAGCAGTCCCTAGATTCACCCTACTGATAGGAACGTAATGTTTTCTGGCCAGACTTGCAGAAAGGACTTTCCATTTAGGGCGGATTATTGCCTATGCTATTAATACTAAATACCTCCTTTGGGAATCCCTCTGTCCTTATCATTGCTAGTTTTGAATAAATATCAGAGTGGACACAGATTGGACTCAGACAGGGATTCCACTGCATTATTTTGAAGATAAAATCACTGAATGTCAGCTTAGCACAGGGGTATTTCCATGTTTCAAATTGCATGATCTAAATTTTCTTCTTCCAATAGAACATTTCTAGGCCATTTGGCATTTTATCTTAAAATATTTTTGCTCTGTTTAAAAAATAGGTTTACATACACATATTAGCACATTCATTTTCCACCTCTCCCTGGGAGATTGCAGGACCTAGAGGATCTAATTGAGTTCGGAATCTTTCTGGAATAACTAAGAGAACAGTCACTATAGGATAATGTGATGCATTTGTTATTCTGCTGTGCTCCTCTGCAAACTGGTCTAACAAATTCCTTGGATGGAGAAGAAACCAAAGCCAATTATTACAACATCGAGACTCACAGATTGGGGAGGAGGGAGTGCTGTGCTCACAGAAGAAATATTTCCGTTTTTTTTTTTTTTTTTTGCCTTGACTTAAAATTGTATTATGATTGAAAATGGGAGAAGCACTTATGGTTAATTTAACAGATCCATTAGGAGTGAAAGAGCCCTTAGAAATCCATCCAAGCTTTTCATTACATATGTAGGGAGAATTTCTTAAATGGGGAATAGGCTTTGCTCAAGCTCAAATCGTAGGAGCCAAGAGCCACTTGTTCGTCATTTTCTGGCTGAATAATCCTACTTAGGTTATTCTGAGGACAGTTATTATTTTCAGACTATTTGCTAATGGCTGTACTGTCTAGCTTATGGTATTTTCTAAGATTAATATTCTACCATACAACAAAACTCTAACATATAATAAGAAGAAAATTTTGCTGGTAAAAACACCAGCTAGGAAACTCGATGCCTGCAACTCTTAGACTAGAAGATTGTTGGCCTTTGATCTGTTAAGCACCATATCTCAAAACTCATATAGATTATTTTATGTGTGAGAAGTTATGTGCATTTTCTTTAGGGTTAGATACTGTTTAATCTTGGAGTTTCTTGGTTGGGTGAGACAGACTTAAAGAATGATAGTAATCTGTTGGCTTATTTCCTATACTCAGTGGCTGAGTCTGGCTATGCTGTTTCTTTCTTTCTCAAAGTTAGCCTTCCTGTTATCGAATTCTTATTTGGGGTTCTTTTTGCTTTGTGGGAAAAAAGGCCACCAGTGATGACTCCATAGTCACAACTCCTGGCTTAGCACTACCTAGTGGCAAGCAAAAGACTCTGTGTCTCCTGCATGAGTCACACAGACAAACCACAACCACTATTCACTGGGATTAGAGCAGAGCCATTTTTGGTTGACCAGGCTGAGTTATTTCTCCTCATTCCTGAACACTGATATTCAGTCTTACAGAAACTATGCAGTGGGGGAGCAGTTCTTCAAGGGACCAGAAGGATGAAGATGGGAGACCCTGTCTCAAAAAGAAAAGTAGATTACACAGATTCACATGGGCATGCAATTTGTTTTGTCATCCTTTTAGGAATTTAGAAAAGTGTTTTGTGTTATTATAAGGAAAGGAGTAACCTCTCCAAAGACTCATAGAAAGTATCTTCCCAGGAGAACAGAAATTGGAAATTGATTTTTTTTTCAGATGAGAACTTTAAGGAGAAGGGGAGAAACAAGCATTTATTGTTATCAGATGGGAATCTGGCTTAATGCTGCACTGAGGCTCTTGATAGCATCTTAGAGTCTATGAAGGGGATATTAAGCCCCAGAATGTTCTGTGTGATGTCAAGTGGGGTGGGATGGAGTTACGGAGCTACAAGGAAGAGTGGAAAACAGGGAGCAACCTGCATGTCAGGAGTGCTTGCTCCAGTGCAGCCCAGCTGGCTTGCCTGGAGACAACCAGTGCTGAGTCAGTATTCCACCAGCTGACCACACCTTTGTGAACTAAGTCCTACCACTAGAAGAATTGTACCAATATTCCTGCAGTACAGCTGTGAGAGTAGGGTACCTGTGGACATCTGGCAGGTTAAAACCAGCAATACTTGATTTGGGGCACTAAACTGAATACTTAGGCAGATGTAGCTAGGGTTGATGTGGTGGAAAGGGTTTCTACCATTACATAACTAACAATTAAGAAAATCACAGTGAGTCGACTGTGCAGGAGAGTCGACTGTTAACGTAAATATCATTTCTGCCTATACGTGGCAAAGACTTGATGAACTTTCTAAATCCCAGGACATGGAGCCTGGATGACAATTCCCAGAATTCCTTGCAGTAAGACTCCAGGTGGAGTTCATCAGGCATCAGAGTGTAACACGGAAGGGGAGGGTGAGCAGAATGAATTGTACTGCTCCTCTGGCAGTGGTGGGTGGATGCTGGGGCTTCCATGAATTTGGGGCTTTGCAGTGGAGGTGTCCTCAAGCTCATTCGCTGCTCTCTAGGTGCCAGCCGGGTTTGCGACGTGACCCCTTCTCGACTCTCTAAACGCTGCTGGTGAATGTGACAGATGGAGAGAGGTCTCTTGTTCTCTGTCACCTTTGCAACAGCTTTGTCAGCTCCTGTTTTTATTTCTCTTGATGTTTGACATGCTTCAACTGTATTTTTCTAACTGATACTACTAATAAGAGTAGATACATGCAAGCACATCTGTGAGTGAGAAACATCTTTTCAAAAAGCTGTAAAGGCCTGAAAGCATATAATAATATGCATAAAAATATGAGCTGCCATCAGTATTGCTTTTGATAAAGAAGGCATTTAGAGACACACAGTCTAAGAATCTCTGGGCAGTAGATGTTCTGTTTGAAAGAGCATTTTTAATATTATCATTTTATATTTGAAATGCTAACAAAACAGCTCAGGCAACTGTCTTATTACTGTTGGCTTCTGAAAGGTGACAACAACATCATGGTTGGGGGTGACACTCAGTAGACCAGTGAGTCTCAAGCACCTGAAGCAGAGGGACAGGGAGGGATTGCAGCTTCTCCCAAAAGTTCACTCTTCTCCCTTACCTCTTCGTCATCTGCCAGCGAGGTGCTGTGGACAGAGTTCCCTCAGCACTCACGGCACCTTCGCAGCTGCTCTGTCCCCTCAGCAGCTCTGTCCCTCTCTCGGCGCACTGGGGTCAGCTGATATACCGTATGTTCTTTCACTGTTTCTCCTTCCCCTCTGAACTCCATGGAGATAGATGTGTTTGTCTGTTATGTCCTCAGTGAACACGTGATCTCGCCATCTAGTAATCACTTGGTAGACACTTGCTGAGCAACCACACTGCAGACACAGTCACAGCTAACAGGGCATTTTCTCTTCTCATAGACAGCTGTCTCTCAGTATCCATTGGGTTTGGATCCAGGACCTCAGCAGATACCAAATTCATGGAAGCTCAAATCAGTCACTTAGTCATCTTGTCATACCTAGTATAATACAAATTCTATACAAATAGTTGCTGATCTGTATTGTTTATGGAATAGTAATAGGAAAAATATCTGTTTAGTACAACACATTTTTAAAAAAGTTTCAGTTTACAGCCAGTTGGATCCATGAATATGAAATTCACACTTACAGTCAGTTGTATGTAAATTTAACATATTTCTATATTCTCTATTTAAATTTTTTCCTACTTATATTGAAGGAAGGCACCTTGACAGAAGGGAAAATGAATATGCACACTCTCCTTCCTGTTAGCACTTTAGGTGTACAGGAAGTGGCACTCGATTAGTCCATGGGCCCTGCCTCTTCTTGTGTTTGTCTCCGAGAAGAGGAAGATGAAAAAATAAAAAAAAATAAGTTTGTGTCTTACCTAAATCTCTGAAAGATAACATTTAATAAACCCAAGCCTGATGGGTAGCTGTACCAGCTTTCCCTTCCCTAGACACAGTACCCAACATTTGCAATGTAGAGGAGGAGAGGCTGAATCTGGCTTCCGTTTCCAGAGGCGTTCAGTCCATGGCTGGCTGGCTCTGCAGAAGAAACATGGTGGAGGCAAAGGTGTTTAGTTCATGGCAGCTGGGAAGCAGACCTGGTGAAGGGTCCCAGAGAGGGGAGGCAAGAGAACAGGCACAGACCTAAAAGTCATGTCTTCAGGACCCACCCAGTCACACGCTAGTTTACTCCACCAATCCCTTGGGAGAATGCCAGAACCAATCAAGCTGACACTTTTAACTGCCGGAGTTGTGGGTATGTCTCCTCCCTTCGAAAGCAGGCAGCAGCCTGGCTTCTGCAAGTGGGCTGGAGGCCACAAACCGTGAGCCTGAGCAGGAAGGGGAAGAAGGTGTCGTCAGGAGAAGATGTTATGATGATCAAGAGGGCCATAATTCTAAACAACATTCTTTGTTTTCAGGTGCATGGGAGCATCTGGTGGAGACTTTCTGACTAGGCTAGGCAGAACGTACTCCGAGGCAGGAGTTCAGGGAAGAAAATCTGCAGAGAAGGGTATCTGGTGATCCCACCTGTCCGTGGCTTTTCTTCCAGTTGAGGTTGTTTTTCACTTTCCCCAGACCATGTGTTTAATATTTCATTTTCCCGAAGTTAGCAAAGTAGCTACATTTCCCCTACCTCGAGGCAGTCCAGGCTTTTTTCCAGTTAACTAGCACAAGTGGAGGGGCCAGTCATTGAGGGCCCCCTCTTAATTAATTTAGCCACATCACTGGCCCAGCCTGGCCCTCCACCCTTCTTGCCTGAGTCTCCCTAGGGACCCATACAGGTGGATACCCTCTTGGACCACATGTTGGCTTCTCTGCTGGGAGCTTTTTGTTGTTTCTCTTTTCTTTCTGTGAGGGAGGCCTACTTAGCTTTCCTCCTGGCCTCTCAGCCAGGGGCTTTCCTTTTTTCTTTCTTTTCTTTTCTTTTCTTTCTTTTCTTTCTTTCTTTCTTTCTTTCTTTCTTTCTTTCTTTCTTTCTTTCTTTCCTCCTCCTTCTCCTCCTCCTCCTCCTCCTCCTCCTCCTCCTTCTTCTTCTAATCTAACAGAGATTTGTTTGGGTTTCCTCTTGGGTGCTTGGCCAAGGACTTTTCTTTTTTGGTTGGTTCCATAAACTGTTAACTTGCATTATCTGCTTCATTCTTAATGGTGTGTCTTACCAGTATGAGAGTGGTGGACCTAGAAGTCTCCCAGCTATTCCAGCTGGGAGAGGAGATTTTTATTTCAACACTTTGCAGGTGCACAGGAAGCTCCTATTGGAGACTTTCTGACTAGATGGGAGGAGTATAGGAAGCAGAGGCTCCTGCCCAGAATTAAATCCCACTTACAACGACACTGGGCCCCAGTTTAGTCTATGGCTAAAAGTGACCTGAAAGTCATAGTTCATACCTCTGTCACTAGTGCTGCGGCCGCATGGCCGCTTCAAGAATGGCAGTTGCGATTCTACTGCCTCTTCCACTGTCCCACTGTGCAGCCATGGCATCATCAGCATGGCCACTGGTGCTGCTGGGAATGCATCATGCTAAAACGATGCTTGATTCTTCTTAGAGCTCTTTGTCAAACAAGCATTATTTGGCTGTAACTCCGTGGCAGTCACAAATCATAACTCAAGGTCTGAAGTATTACACAGTTGTTGAAGAAACAGTTATGCAAATGATCTAGAACATGGCCGACAGGACTTTCTGTGCTGTGTGATATGGTAGGCGCCAGCTACTTGAGGCTATCAGCATTTGACAATGGCTAGTGTGATAGAAGAGCTGAATTTTAACGTGTATTTAATTTTAATTGATTTGAACTTAAAAGTGAGTAGCTAGATTTCCTAGAGTATATTTTTCAAGGACTATCAACTGAAAGAAAACAAAATATAAGTGAAAAATTAAATCATAGATTAGGTGACATCTGGTTTGCGACCTTTTGTGATTTTGCTCTCTCTGTTCTTACCATGCGATGATTTCCTTGGCTGATCTTTGATATATTTAGGAAAGGGATGCTTTATTCTTATCCCAGTAAATGGAAAGACTTCTCTGTAAATTACAAAATTGGTCACAGGATATAGAAATACACATTAGTCCAGATTCTCCAGAGACATAAAAATCATCAGTATGTAACATATAAAGAAAGATTGGTTATGGGCAAGAAGGTTATGTGATTATGGAGGCTAAAAATATCAGTGTGTTCCATCTGAAGCTGGAGACCCAGGAAAGCCTATGGTGCAATTCAATGTGATGTCAAAGGCGTGAGAACTCCAAGAATTTGGTGACACAAATCCCAGTTCAATGACAGAAATCTGATGTCCCAGGTCAACTACTTACGTGGGAAGCAATTTCTTTCTCTGCTTTTTATCTACCTAGATGCTCAATGGATTAGGTGATGCCTGTTTACATTGAGGAAGGAGATCTGTTTTACTGAATTTGCTGGTTCAACTGACAGTCTCATTCAGGATCATCCCCACCCCTGTAGAAACACTCAGAAATGGTACTTTGTCTGAGCACTTCATGGAACAGTCATGATGACACATACGATTAATTATCATATGGTCCATCTGATGTATCAACAAGAGATGGGTTCTCTGGGTGTGCTGAACTGGTTTATAAATCTCAAAGAGGGAGGACCACCCCCTAGGTGGTAAGATGTCTCTAGTGACCCACCTACTGGCTGGTCACTCTGATGTCACCTCGCTGTCACTGCCTAGTAATAATAGTAACAACAACAACAAAACCAAGAATAACTAACTAAATAAGAAATAAAAAATCAAAAACCAGTAGTTGTCATTGTATACAATGAAATAGGGATAGCATACTTAATTGTCACTTTGGGCCAGATTCCATTAGATTTTTTATTGTTATTTTTTATTTAATTCAACTTTGCATAAGCAGTATTGTCATCCATATTTTACACATACAAAACCAAGCCTCTCTTGTCTCATGTCTAGAACGGAGTCTTGGGCTTTGAACAGGGGACTCTGGTTTCTAAGGCAGAACTCTCCCTGTGAACTAGCAAAGCTGTGCTTGGACCAGATGGAAGGGCACACAATGTGTTTTGAGGCACTTGCATTGAAGTAAAAGGGCTCTTCTTAAGCAACAAGCATCAACTAAGGAAATTCCTCAGAGCATACATCCTTTTGAGTTTTGAGCTTCTGTTTTATAGAGCATGTATTGAAAGTGAAATTCCTTTCTGAGTCTTCTTTTAAATACTTTTTCTGTCTTTGAGAGATTTGTCAAAAGATATTTACTTCTGATATTTTGTCTACAGAGGAACACTTTGTTCTTCCTGGACTCTCCAGTTGAAGGAACAGAAGCCATGCCATCTGGGAACATTTGGGTCTAAGTTTTGCTCAATAGCCTAAGTGCCTGAGCATGAAAGGTGATTTTTGTACCTGTCCAATAAAAGAAACACCACCTTGTTTTTGATTTGGCTGGAGATGAGAGGATAGCAATTAATGTTTTCCCTCTATCCCAGCCCCGGAAATTATGGGTGGGATATTGAGAAGTAGCAGAAGACACTGTTGAGAAGGGGACTCCTGGAACACCTGAGAGAGTGTCCTTGTTTCAGAGGCACACTGTAGTTTCTTAGTCCTCAGCATGGAGAGAGGTGGTTCTCTGATACGCTTTGTGATCCTACTCCTTTACGCGTCTTCTGTATGGATTCTAGAGGTTTCCTTTGCTTCTGATTCAGATTTTAGTCAGCAGCCACTTTCTTTATTAGCCAAAGAGCCATTTTTAGCAGAGTGAGGTGTGGGAAGAAAGTAGGGGATTTGGAGTTGTGTAAACCCAGTATCCATCTTGCCAGTATCTCTGCTCACATGAATAAGCCTGGAAAACTCTTTCCTCCTTCCTCCAGATTTAGTGAGGTGTAATTAAGATATAAAAAGTATCTTATTTTAATTACTGATTTATTTATATATTTATTATCAAGAGGAGCATATATTGAAAGAGGATGAGAAACTCCAGCAGATGCAGAGGGCCTTGTAAGGAGCCTGGAGCCCAGTGGTATTAGTTCTGTCTCTTCTCCTGCCCCTCCTCGCCTCCTGTCCTAGTGATTCTGGTTCCAAGAGGGTGTAATTTCAAGCATTCAGGCCTCTTCAGAAGTGCCTCTTAGGCTGTTCAGTGGGCCCAGCTGAGTCTTGGGTGCACATACCTGCTGTAACTGCCCAGAGAGGTTGGCCAGAGAATTGCAGCATGGAGTGGCTTAGAGGTATGAAGGGCACACCACAGCAGTAAGAGCTCCATCTTGACATCTGTCAGGTTAACCTTATCCCATATCCCAAGGGCATTTGCAAGAGAAACCAGTGTCCCACTAGCAGTCCATGGGCATCAGAAATGCAGTCACCACACAGATATGTGACACTTACCAGACCATCAGATGTTGAGGACAAGAAGCTTCTTCAAAAGAGCTCAATTAAATTAGATCTTGATTTCAGTGATCTTTGGACCTTAGATATCTTGATTATTTCTGTGTATTCTTGCTTTTGAGTCATTATTTTATAAATTTATATTTGTCTGTTACTACCATTAATTCATTTCCTAAGCTATTCATTAAAAATCCATCTCTTCCAGATGTCAGCCATTGTCCCAGGGACTGTGGGAGGTTCCAAAGTGAATTAGACTTACATCCTTCTTTCAAGAAAGGGATAGTCATGGAGCAAGACTAGATGTGACTTGTATTTGAATAATGACAGAAGCTGGGAGCTTCTGGTGCTACTGGTGCTGCGAGCATTCTGTGAACATTCACTTGGGGTCAGATTCTGGGCCAAAGCCTTATATATACTAATACTCTCTATTAAAACATGTATTAGTAACTTCTTTAATGCTTATGATAATGCAATCTGACAAGAAAAATTATTATTTCCTTTCACAGATGAAGAACTAAGCACAGATAGGCTTGTGAGTTACTTAAGTTCACAAAGCTCATGAGTCATGGACAGATTTCAGCCAGGATCCAGAGCCCAGATACTTAACTAAGGGAAAAAAAAAAAGCAGTGACTCCAGAATCATGTGGAGAGGCTAGGTGGCTTTTATGTGGAAAGAATGAGGCAGTTAGGATTGAGATCTGACAGGGCAGATTGATTAGATAAGCAAAGTGGGACAAGGAAGGTCATTTTAGAGAAGCAGTCCACTGAACATGTCTCTAAGTGGTGGGGATGATCTCTTCCCATTTGACAGCATCCAGCCACGTGTGCCACTGGGCACTGGAAATGTGTCTCCTGTGACTGAAGGGATGGATTTCTAGTTTTGTGTAATTTTCCATTTTTGCTTGATTGTAATTAATGAAAACATAAATGGTGGCATCTGGCTAAAGGCAGCCATATTGGTCACTGTGGCCCTAGGGAGCTCTGACATCATGACCTCAGGGTCTTGGGCCACTGGGAATCTTTCACTGTGCATGTGGATGGTTTGAGGGAACACAGGTTGTGAGGAAGGAGGCTGATGGAAATCAGATGATAAATGTCATAAGAGGAACTGAGCTCCATTTTATTTTTGAATTAAAAATTGTGTGTGTATGTGTGTGTGTGTGTGTGTGTGTTTGTGTGTGTGTGTGTGTTCAGAACTCTTCACATGCTAAGTATATACTATGCCATTGAGCTATACCCCTGGCCCCAGAGCTTTATTTTAACTAATTTATTTGTGATACTGAGGTGGAGTCCAAGATCTTCTCACTGAGCTACATCTCCAGCCCAGTTTTCATTTTAAGAATCTCATGAAGTTGCTAAGTTGCTCATGTTGTACTTGAACTTGCCATCCTCCTTCCACAACCTCCGGAATTGCTGGGATCACAGGCCTGTGCTGCCAGGCCTAACCCTAGAGCTTTATTTTAAAGGTAATAGAAACTGGTCAAAATTCTGCACCTGGGAAAGAATTTTCCAAGTCCTATGCTTGGGGGAGAATAAGAGGGCAAGATGGATCGGAGGATGGGCAGGGAAGACCCTGGGGGCCAGTTAGATCAGAGTCAGACCCTTTATGGAGAACTGTTAAAACCATTAAATGAATGGGAGGAAAAAAAGATAAGCAAATAATTAGCGTTCATTTTTTAAATTTTTCTAAGAGGCAGAGAGGTCTCTCTTTACACTGTCATATAATGTGTGAGCTCAAGTGATCCTCCTGCTGTAGCCTCCTGAGTACCTGGGGTTGTGGGCACGTGCCACTGCACTCTGCCTAATTGGAAATTTTGGGCGGATGGTATGGCTGCATGTCTTACTTACTTTTTTTGTCACTGTAGTTCAATATCCGACACCCACAACTTAGGAAAGCTTTGTTGCATCTTACAGTTTCAGAAGGTCTCAGTCTGTTCATGGGTGGGTGGCTGGGAAATGGTGGAATCACATGGTGGGGCTGCAGCTAGAGCTGGAGCTGCCTGGGAGACAGATCCTCACAGCATGGTGGAACAGAAACTGGGAGTCATCTACACACCCTCCAGGTCAAGCCTTAAGCATCCGCCCCTTCTAGCCTGGCCCCGCCCCCCAACTCTACACAGTATACATAGGAATGTGAGGTTGTGGGGGGAAACTCCAGATCCAAACTACCACACTGTACTTGCAAACTTTATTTCTTAGCATAAACTCTATTTGTTGCAAGTATTAAGCAGACCAAAGCAAAAAATGGGTCTTGAGTAGAAAGCTAGCCAGGTAGCTCCTGCAATCCAAAGCGCGGGGCTGTGCAGGGGCCAGGGCCAAGGTCCAGGGACTGGACGGCCCTCCTTGCCTCTTGTCTCCGCTTCTCTGTGGGTCTGTTTTCCTTTTCCTCTGCCAGCTGCCCACCCAGCTTCTCTCCACAGTGTAAGAAAATGGTGATTGCCTTCCAAGTCGTGGGTTTGTCTCCTTTCTTGGGTCCCGGTTCTAAACCAAGGAGTTTGGGTCAGGTGTCCACTCTTGTTCCAGCAACCTGAGCCAGAGAGGTAGAGTCAGAGGGTAAATGCAGTGTCGGGAGCAGTTGGGTGGTGACAGATTCTCAGATTGAAAATATTTGTGACCTGGGTGGAAGCACAGGAGGTGGCTGGCAATGGCGGTTCACTTTTGCTGTTCTCTGGTGAAATTGTTGACTGAGCTTGGGTCCCAGTTGAGAAATGAAGAACTGACAGGCATTAATGCCTACCATAAACACAGACAGGAGTTCAACCATTAGAGTTGGCAGGCAGAATGTAAACACAGCTCTGAGTCGGCAGCATGGCTAATTGTTCTTTCCTGCTGAGCTCATTAGTTTCTCTTTGGCCCACCTTTTGTAGCATGTATTTCAGTCTGAGAAACAGCGATTTCCCCTAGTTAGGATACAGCTACTCTTTCATTAGGTAAGTTACATAGAAAGACAAAGGGCATTTAAGGATTCAGCACACCAAGATTGGAGGTGATAGGTTGTCATTTTGTACCATAATAGAAATGTAGAAAGATTTCCATGTGTAATCACTCTTCTTATTCTTGACTACTTTTTAAAAAGGCACTGAAATGTAATTGTGTAGTTATAGAAGAGAATACATAGCTATGCAAGTCAAATTTTGGCGGTATTGGAGAAAAATCTAGAGTCAAGCAAAACGTATCAAAACCCCACCTTATTTTGGAAGAAATGATCATTGCACCATTTTGTACGTGCCCTAATCCTTTGCTGTTCCAGGTAATAAGAACATTGTGCCTGCTACTCAGAGTTAGCAATCCTTTAGAGAAGAGAGTATTTTTTTTCAGTGTGTGGGCTCTGAAAACTTGATGTTAGGATGGGGAGAATAGGAACAAGGAGAGAATGACAAAGGCAGAGGGCCAGGCTTCTCACTCTGCCATGTTCACATTAAGGCTGTACACATATCTACTTCAACTGGATTCTTTCCACCTTGGTTGATGGTTTATTTATTAATTTAGTAGGTATTTCTTGAGCATCGACTGTGTCTCGGGGACTTTTCCCAGTTAGGAAGTGAGTAAAAGAATAAACTTACTTCCTTTGGGCTTTCTTTCCAATGTGGGTTAGGATGGTGGGAAGACAGACAATAAACAATAACCATAAACATATCAAGTCATAGCTGAAGGTAATGCTGTGGGATAAAGAAGCAGGACAAGCTAAGGGCATCGGGTCCTCTGGAGGAGGAGTGAGTGGGTGGTATTTTAAATACAGGCCTCAGGACTCATTGAGTGGATGACTTTGAGCTAAGATTTCAAAAAGATGATTTGAGTGACGGAGGAAGAGCAAGAGGCAGAGGGCAAAGCCAGTGCAGAGACTCTGACCAAGGGCAGTGAGTGGAGCCCTGAGCAGCAGTAAGGAGGCGCACGCAGTGGAGGCAGAATGGGCAACACGCAGAACCCTGGATCCAGCCACCGAGACGATAGGATGGGTGGGCAGAGTGAAGCGTGGGAGATCTGCAGTGCACAGCTCGGAAGAGCTGCAGGGCTTTTTGAGGCCCCAGGAAGGCCTCTGAAAACCATTGAGAGAACAATGACAATCTGATCTATGAAATTTTTGAGCATATTTTACATATGGTAAAATCCACAAGTCGTAAAGAGTACCCCTTGATAAGATTTGAAAATCCATCAGACCCAAGTTAAGATTCAGAACATTTTCCTCACTCTTGGAATTTTCTCTCAGGACCTTGCAATGGTCTGAACATCTGTACCCCTGCCCCTAAATCTGCATGTGAAACCTAATCATTGAATATGGTTGGTATTATGAAGAAATGGAGCTTTAGGACTTGATAAGGTTGTAAGGGCAAACTTTCTCTGTAAGGGATAAGGATTGAGGAAACCTGATTTCCTCTTCAGGTGTCTGTTATGAGGCACAGACCCTCACTTGACACTGATTCTGTTGGCACGTTGACCGAGGACTCCCCGAATTCCAGAACTGTGAGCGATCCCCTCAGCTCACCTCCCAGCTCCCATGTGACCACTTCCCTGGGTATGTTCAGCCCTCATCACTTTCCCCGACTCCTGTCTTTCTCTGTATAATAACTCAAAGGTACCTACCCTTCTCCATGTCTCTAAAGAACCAGTTTTGCCTGCCTAGAGGGACGTCCCCACTGGACAACACTCTGTGTTTCAAAAGCTCACGTAGCAGATTGATGATTCTCCCTATGCAGAACAGATCTTTGTCTTTTTTGTCTTTCTGTGGGAACACTTTGCAGATAAGCCACTATAGAACTTCAGTGGATAAGCTATGGCATCTCCACTATGTCCTGTAAACCGTGGGGGTGAAGACTAGGTGAATTGTGTCTGGTCCTCACCGAAGGACTTTGCAGCCTGGTCTTCTTACCACACTGTAGTGAAATTTTGGGTCAGCATGGTTATCTCTTTCCCACTAGCGTCTTACCTGGCTTCTGATATGCTCAGTGCAGACTGATCTGTGTCTTCTAATGCTTCTATCCCGAGTATCTAGCTTTGGACCTTGTATACAACAGGGGCTTAAACACTTGTCTAATCAAGTTATGTTGAGAATAGGACCATTACCTTGGGGATTCTAGCATCATCAATGAATTTGGGGATCTTGGTTATGATGAACTCCCAGCTACTCTTTATGCCCTCCAGAATTAAAAGTAGTTCATATTCTGAAATTAGAGTCATCTACCATAGGAACTATGTGAGAGATCATTTACCCCAACATTTCCCAAAAGGTGCACATGTTGGGCTGATGGAAGAAAAAGTGATTTTTGGTGGTAGAAGAATGAATTTTGAAATAGTTACATATTTGGGATGCACATTAGATAAATGATTTCTCAGATATTTTAATGAGTGCACAAGTAGTAAGGCAAACATTAGATAATCACATTTGTTTTTAAAAGATAAAATAGGCAATATGGAGGGATGGTAAAAATCACAAAGGTGGAATGCAGATGAAAATGGTTCCCTTGAGTCACAGATGGAGTCAAGACATGGGTTTGCTCAAAGTAGTGCCGCTTGAGGTGGAGGGAGAGGGAGTGAAATCTCCAACCAACCACCCAGTGTCGGGCTGGAGAATTCTCTACTTGTGTTCCTAGCTCCAGGTGGCTGGAGAGAAGGACAGACTGGAGAGTAGGAATTTGGGTTTGGGCACCAGGTGGCCCGTTTGGAGCTGTGGAAGAGTGTGGGAAAGAAAGAGGAAACCAAAGGGAACAGAGAGGGCTGGCCATGAGAATAAGCCTTCAGTTCAGGCTGCTCTGCAGCAGCGGTGGGTGGCCGCTCCCCTGGTCTGTGCTGCCTTCTGTGGGAGCAGGGGGAAGCTCCCTTTGAGAAAGTTAGGTAGTAATGCCCGTGGACCCTGGGACCAGAGAAGTGCCAAGTGGGGGATTTTTTTTTTTTTTCATTCATGTCCAGACAGTGTCTTTTTAAATTTTGGTGTGCCATGTCATTCTCGTTGGTGCCTTTGGATTAGAAAGATGTTTTGATCCTGTTGGGAGAATTTTACTTTTGGGGTGTATTAGGAAGGACAGAAGAAGAATCTCAGTGTTTTTCTGTGTGTTGTGCTCTGCCCCACCCCTGCCAAGATCGCCTTGCAGTGAAGCACAAACTTGACTGTACCCAGAATGAGTTCTTGAGGGGAATCTGACCTCATAGCAGAGGGAACTCTGAACCATCTTTGTGCTAGAGTTGGCTGGCTCTCTTTGGAGTGAGTGCTGTTCCTTGATTTCCTTGGAAAGATATCTTCTTAGATGATTGAATCTATTTTAAACAATGATTCAATGCATAGAAAGCTACCCTTCAAGACTGATCAGAAAACATTCAGTTGTCAACAAATATGTGTGGAGCACCTGTGTATCAGGTGCGATCCTGGTTGTGGGGATGTGATGGAGAAAAAGCAGGCAAGATTCCTGCTCTTACATGTTCTGTTGGTGCAACACAAATACACACGTGAAAGAACACAGAGAAAAGATGTATAGGTGGTGATCAGCCCCACAAAAGGAGGCCTGTACACCAGAGGGATGGGCAGGCCTTTTTAAAGGGCCGGACGGGGCAGACTCCGGGAAGAAAGTGGCTGTAGGTTCTAACTGTAGGTTCTAGAGAATACAGAGGCAATAGCCACGTGAAAATTGTGGGGTACCCCCATCTCAGCACAGTGATCCATCCAGGCAAGGAATTGGAGATGGGAGAGATTGGGATCCACCTGGAAGGCTGCTGTGGCTGGAGTGAGGTGGAACTGAGGGGTCGGAAGGAGATGCTGGGGAGACACACAAGAGCCAGATTGTGCTGATCCTTGCAGGCCATGAAGAGGTAGACTTTCTTGGAAGAACAGTGTCCAAATACTAAAAACTCAGCACCAGGAGCCTCTTGGAGGAGGAGGCCAGCCACAGGCACTAGCAGCACCGACCCAGCCCCAAATGTCAGAAGAGAGAGCTGAGGCAGTGTCATCAGAACCCCTCTGTCTTGCTGGATTAGAGTAATGTTTCCATTATTTAAATAGGAGTACTCTAATAATAACCTTGTAGATCTCCTAATATAAAATGAATCTGGTTGAAGATAAAAATCTATGAAATAATTCTGGTGAAAATTATCCCTTCCAGTTTAATACTGGGAAAAGAGATGCATCTCACAGAGCAATGTGTTCATTTCCGTCTTTCTTATAGGTAGGGTGACAGAACTACCTCTGAGTCCTTTCTCCTGTGGTGACTAGACAACTCCAAGAAATCGTTGGCCCCTAAATAACAATGTATATTTCCTATCCACAATATTCTGATTCTTTCCCCATTCCTGTTTTACTTTACCTAAATGAAAGGCAGTCTTGATGTTTTTCCCTGAAACTTTTCTGCATAAAGCAGGGTTAAGTTAAAAAAGAAAAAATCCTCACTTCTCCCAAATGGTTCTGTTATTAATTAATATGACATCCTACGTGGCTCAGGCAGTACCCTTCCCACTCTCCGAATTCCCAGAATTCCCTCCTTTGTGACCCAGAGAGGTCCCAGGCCCTCCATGTGCCCAGAAGTCCCCAGCAAGGAGTTGGATTTTACTTGAGGATTGGCTGTGAGTGGCTTGAGGCCTCAGTAGGAGGGGAACATGACAGTCTTATGTGAAGTGGACTTGCTGTGGCAGCGAGGTCAGGAAGGGCCCCAAGTGGGTGCCGTGGGCTAAGTTCTTCTCCCAACCCCCCATTTCAATTTTCATGCTGAAGTTCTAGCCCTTAATGTGATGGTATCTAAAGGTGGAACCTCAGAAAGTAATCAGGATTAGATGACGTCATGAGAATGGAGCACCCATAATAGGATCAGTGTCCTTAGAAGAAGAGGGAGAGAAGTTGGAGGTCTGTCTTTGCCATGTGCGGACAAGAAGGACAGCTTCTATTCAGAAGCCAGGAGCCAACGCTGTTAATACCTCAGCCTTTGGCCTTCCAGCCTTTAAGTCTGTGGGAAATGCATATCTGTTGTTTAGGCCACCTCAACTGTGATATTTTGTGGCTCATCATCTGCAAGTATACTAAGCTGGACACTTGTTAGCCATTCCAGAGGTATCCAGCAGTATGCTCAGGAGGCTCTCTGGACTGGGAACAGCAGTCATCACTCGTATTCCAGCACCAGCAACTGGGAAATTCACACCTGCTGTGCCTTGGTTTTTCCTGTGTGAAGTGAATTTAGTATGATCCTTAATGGTGGGGAAATCCTAGAAGAAAGAAAAGGCGATGTGATAATAATTGAAAAAGGTAGTGTGTTATACAGATGTAAAACATGGCTGTGATAATATTTCCCATGTGATCACTTCCCAGTGAAGGCATGTGAGGACAAATTAAGGCTTTGCTTTTCAAAGTACATTCATGTTCTTCCTATATGAGAGCCAACAAATGCACATGCTGGCCCCCTTAGGGTCATAGAATGAGTTTCTGAAAATGGCATTAAAATGTTCATTTTTTATTCTTTACCCTAGCTAATTTTTATGAACCTGTATGCTTGAGAGTCCTGGTTATAGGAGCAAAAATCAACAAGATGGCTACATCTTGGGTAATCAAAAAGTTATGCTATATTAGGGCTTTACAGAAAATTTATTTTTAAAGAAAAGTGAACTTGCCTAGTGGATGACCAGTGTCCTCTACTATGTAGAGGTAAGGTAAGGTACTATGTAAGCTCTGGCTGGAGGATATGGGTGGGTGAGACTGTGGGCTCACAGTGCTGAACAGTTCTTATGAGTATTAACCTGAGCAAAGCAGTGTATGAGCCAGTGGGCGTCTCACACCATGACCGTGATAACCATGGCCATGACATGTCAATCCAAGAGGTCCAAATTAAAGCACAAATGTGAGCATGAGGCTGGGAGCTGCATGGGGATTTATGAGGGTAGAACAAGAAAGCAAATTTGGGAGCCAAACAAGAGTCAAAGTGGAGTCTGAAGAGTGGCCTTGAAGGGAAGGTAGCGTATAACACCTGACCTGGCCTCTGGTAACCAGGTGCATGTGGAGGACAGATTGGTTAAGGGACTGGAAGAAGTTCCCTGTTTCTCTGGTACCTTTCTTTTTTTTCTTTTGTAGTAGTAGATTAACTCAGGCTGGTTGTGCTACAAGTACAAATCTAATGCATCTGTTCACGCTGTACACAGATCTGGGGAGGAGCCCAGTTGCTGGGTTGTCCCTTGCAAGATCAGCCCTCTTTTTTTTCTCACTAGTGCCTGCCCTCTCCCTCTGCGTCCTCCTCACCACCACGTAGGTGGTGGTCAATTCATACTGGACATGTTTTTATTATAGTAATGGTACCACTTTCTGTAGAGGAGAGTAACGCAATTTTGTTAATGAAAGTCATGTGTTGCGACAGGGTTGGATAGGAACTCCTGGGTCTGGTTTGGCCCTGGCTCAAAACCTTCCGGGAAAACACAAACTTTCAGGGCCACACCCAGAAAGTCCCCTTTACCTCTGTCAGGCCCAGCTGCTTTGCGTTAGAGAAATAATAACAGTCCTCTCCCAGTGCCCTTTCATAAATGTAAAATGTGCAATGAAATGATTATTAGAAGGTAATCAATGGTGCTTGTGTTTTCTTTCTTTTTTTTTTTTTGTGAGGATACTGATGGTGAATTTCCACATAATCCCATCAGTGACTGGATCTGTAGGACATCTTTCCTGTGTGATTGGCCAAATGCCATTTGCTCTTTGACCCTTGGCAAGGTCAAAGAGTAGCAGTCCTGATAGTTTCAGGAAGCTCAGGGAAGCCAGAGCAGCCGGGGAAGCACCTCTGTGGATCTGGGCAGGACTGAGAGGACTGAATCCAGGATTCACTGAGGATGAACAGTTCTGAGGTTGGGATTAAGTGAGGTAATGTTGACAAAGGATTAAACCCAAGTGTAGCCCATTGCCAGTGCTTATTTCTCGTTCCTTCATCTTTTTGTTTTTGTCTTGTTTGAATTCTTATTAACTCAGAAAACCTCATAGGGCCTTCACACTGAGCTACATCCTCAGCCCATTTTTTTTTATTTTCCTGATTTGGAGACAGAGTGCTAAAAGTCACCAAGTTGTCCTAGTTGGATTTGAACTTGCTAATATCCTGCCTCAGCTTCCCAGACTACTGGGATTATAAGCCTATGCTACCCAGCCTAGCTCCCCTCCTCCCTTAGCCCAGCAAACCTTTGGTTTTTTTTTTTTTTTTGACTGATATAGTTCAGTTACAGAAGAAAAATCATAGAGTAATATTAGCTAGTTCATTTTTGTAACCTTTTATATCTATATATATGAGGACAGTATGCACAGGACTCCCTTAATCCTCACAATGGTCCTGTAATGATCTTAGATTTGTAGTCTGAGGAATGAAGGTGGTCTGGTGCTGGCACTGTGCTCATAACTACAGTTGTCTAATGAATAAAGGAGCCCTGGTCCCTGAATTCAAAGACTTTCCCATCAGATGGAGGCCAGGGATGGGTGTAGCACAGACAGATAAGCAAGTGTGGGCCTGTAGGATGAAAGTCAGTTGGACAGAAGGATAAAAAGGCAGGTAGGGGCCCAATTCTAAGCCCCCAGAGTGTTGAAGGAAACATAGAGTTTATGAACCTCCTGGGAATCCACGGAATGAGGCCATGACCCTCAGGTATCATGTTGTCTATTTTCTAATGAGTGGCCTCCATTCTTCTCTTCTGAAATCACTCAGCAGAGGGAGGAGCTGCCTGGGCAACATGTTAAAATCAGTCTCCAAATGCCGTAGTCAGGTTTCCACCCAGTAGTTCTGGGACAATGTTGTCTATCTCTGCTTCTGTGCATAAACAGATCTGAGCCCAGAGCACAGGTCAGACCAGCAGGCGAGCTCTGAAGACCTCACTACTATTCCAGGTGGCCCCTTGCCTCCTTGGGCAGCTCTACTGTTGGGCTGAAACCATTTTCTCATGACATTGGCATGATGTTCTGACTTCTTCTTTATGGGTTCTCTGAGGTAAGTATCTCCTTGGCAGCAGTGAGCTGCCAAGACAACATTAACAGATTTTCCAGTTGTTTCTTGAAGGCCATGGTTTCCATGCTATATTATTCAACAAACAAACACTAGACAAGATGCTGGGAATGTAAGGGTTACTTAAGTCTTGATCTAGCCCTCAAAATGAGCATGGTATCAAGGGGGAGAAGGACTTAAGAGCGTATTTCTCAGGAGGTGTGATAGGAGCTGTAGCAGCTGCTGGAACACGGTCCTTTAGAAGCACGGGAGAGAAGCTCCTTGTCTAGCATTGCTTGTTTCTGGGCTGCTTTCACGAGTGTTGGCCACTGTTTCCGCCTCAGCTGCTTCTGCCCTCTCCTTTTCCTCCACCTAGATGTCATCACAAGTGCCAATGGCTTCAAGAAACATCTACTTGCAAGTTCACTCTCAAATCTCTCTTCCCAGTTCAAACACCTCCCCTGAACTCCAGATCCAGGTGTCCTTACTTGTGTCTGTGTGCCTCCTGTACCCTACCACTCGTGATCTTAAATCCACTTTCAACTCAACACATCATTGACCAAATTCCGTTTTTTTTTTTTTTTTTTTTTTTCTCTCCAAAATAGTCTCAGGCAGACTGAGTCACCAGACTGCTTCCCACCACACTGTGAGCAAGTAACAGTGATCAAATGCAAACCGTGGGCTGCTGAAGCCCATACTCATTGTGCTACTGGTCACGATTTTCCGGCAAGCCACGCCCTTTCCTTTCTTCAGTGCTCTCCTTGCCGGACCTCCCCTTAGACTGTAATGCCTCTTTCTACAAGTCTCCTATCTCAAACACAAAAACCGCCACAAGGGCTGATGGCCAAATACATTCCTTCCTCCAGGTCTTTATGCCTGAGGCTTGAACTTGCACTTGTGAATGAAGACAACAGAAAGACACACTCTGAGCACACGGGATTGGTTCTGCCACACCTTCCTTGTAGCTTTCTGCTAGTGACCTCCAAATGTATTTTCTAGGCTCTGGAGAAGCATTTGGGTTATAGTTGATACTCAACATCAGTTTACGGCTCATCAAATACTGTCTCTATTCCAGGCCAAATATTTTTTCTTGAAGCTGCATATATTTGAAGGTTTGTTTTTGAAAGCTGAGTTTGGAAGTCAAGCTGGTTGTCCAGAATGCAAAGCAATTCAGCATCTATGTATCCAGCATGGTGCTGAGTACTGAGATATTTAGCTGCACATAAGACGTGGCCATAGATTTCAAGTAGCTCCAAGAGGAAGAAGGTAGGAGGAAGGAGTGGCAGAAGGAGCAATTCAGGGCGCCAGATTATTATATGACAGCGATAACAGTGCAAGACATGACACAGTAGGACACGGAGGGGGGGCAGGGGCAACTGCATGGTCACTTAGGTCCTCAGCTAATCTTCCGAGGATGGACGACACCTTTCTCCAACTTTCTTGGGTAAAGTTTCTTATAGCCTCTTAAAAACAAATAAAATCTTAAATTTGAATATTTCAGAATAATAAAAAAGGTAGAGTTGTTCCTTGGTATCTGTGGGCCATTGGCCCCAGGATCTTCCTATAGTGCCAAAACCACAGATGCTCAAGTCCCTTATATGAAATGGCCTGGCGTTCACATAAAACCTAAAACCTACACAATCCTCCTGTATACTTGAAATCACTTCTAGATTACTTAAGAGCCCTAACACAACAGAAATGCCATGTGATTATGATACACTATACTATTTAGGGAGTAATGACAAGAAAAAGTACATGCTTTATACCATGTATATGTTTTGTTTTCTAGCAATTTATTTTATCAGTGTACATCTGACATTCATCTAGGGAAATGGATATATACATATGCCTACATATATAATTTTTTCCTGATCATTTCTGATCCCCCCATACATGGGCCCAACTGTGTATCAAGCGAGAAGCCCTGTAGATTTCTAACATCCTTTTTAGTAGCAGAAACTTCAACCTCAGTCTTACCAGGACGCCCACTTTTGTGACTCAGACCCAGCAGGAGTCCCTTGGACGGTGTAAGAACCACGATCTAAGCCAGTCCTCTCAGGCGGGCCCAGGTCCCAGCTCCCCTCCGGGCGTGGGTGCGCAGGTTGAGAGGCTGTCTGTCGGACGCCCGGTGGCCGCCTGAGATTAACCATCAGGTGTGGGGGAAGCAATTACATTTCGCACAGGCGAGATCCGCTCGTCCCATTCTCCCTCCCTGCAGGCTATGTCAAAACACGAGGGCAGGATCCTGCTTCTTCTCACGTTTTAAAAACATACAGCGGACTTGTGTTTACAGTACTGCGAAGGGATATGGCGCGCAGCGGCCGAGCGCGCCACCCCCGCACGCCGCCGCCCTGCCCCACCCGGCTCTCTCCATCCGCGACCGCAGCGCCCTCCGTGGGCGCCAACCCGGGGAGCCAGGCCTGCCAGGGATGTCTCTGAGCTCCAGCACTTAAACAATGTTACACGTTGTGCAAACAAACACCACCAACCGCGATCTGACCTTGGAGCAGAGGCCTGGCTGTCTGGGTCTCTCAGCCTGGGATCCTTGCGGTGAGGGAAACAGATTAAGCACCAGAATTCCGCTTCCAGACCCGGCTTTTTCTGCTTCTGTGGGAGCAGAGGTGGGCTGCGGCGGCTTTCCCAGCTTCCATCTCCCCATCTGAAAAATCGCAGAAACCAGGCAGCCTCTGAGCTCGTCCTCTGGTGTCCGGACTCGTGTGTGGTGCGGTGAAATTTCTTTTTGAAATGGAATTCCACAGGCAAATCTTAAATACAGTAGATAAAAGCCACCGTGTTCAGGGGAGCAGAAAGCGGGACCCTGGCTCCCCACCTCTTCTGCTCCGCTCTGGTGCTCCGTCGATATGCCCGTCCTTGGGGTCCTCTGAATATAGTTGGCTACAGCTCGGCTGTGGGGCCTCTAGGGGCCTTTCTGGATCAAACACGCAATGATCTTGTAAATATACTATCCATACAAAGTCACAGTTGTGCTCTCAAAAACGTTTGTATGTGATGAGAAAGAGAGGTGGGAGAGAGAAGTTGAAAATTACAATTGGCATTTATTTATTTTGTTTGATATATTTTTAGCTTATTTTCCTTGATTATAAACATAAAACACATTCATTCTCACTATGAAACTACTATGAAATAAAACCCATCTGAAATCTTGCTCATCTGAGTTGAAATTTTATGGAAGTAGGCCTGGTGGCACAGGCGTGTAATCTCAGCACTCTGGGAAGCCGAGGCAGGAGGATTGTAAGTTGTAGTCAGTCTGAGGATTTTAGAGACTTAGTGAGCTCTGTCTCAAAATCAAAACCAACATATGTTTGGAGAAGTGACATAGCGAGATGGCCCTGCCCTCCTATCCCAGCACCATGAGAAAAAATAACAGAGAGAAAGAAAGAGAGAAAGAAAAAAAAAGAAGAAACTATATGGAAAGATGACTGCTACTTACAGTACATTCCAGGTTGCAAAATGCAGCTCAAAGGACAGAGATGACATTACTTGCTCCGCTGGTTGGAAG
This sequence comes from Ctenodactylus gundi, assembly GCA_004027205.1. NCBI lineage: Eukaryota > Metazoa > Chordata > Mammalia > Rodentia > Ctenodactylidae > Ctenodactylus > Ctenodactylus gundi. The sequence continues at coordinate 324,664 of PVKB01000397.1, forward strand.
ATGACCCCAGCTTCTCTCATCTTCATCCTTTAAGTCATGTGGTGTACTGTGGCCCTCAAAACAAAAGCAACCATCACCATCGTCATCATCATCCCATGAGAGAATCGTGCCTCGGGAAGGTGGAGAAGACACCCAAGACCACATGGTGAGGTGGCCATAGCGGCCTCGTAGGTGGCTTCTGAGGAGACGGACCATTCACTGTTTCTTTTCCTTCCCTTATCTTTCTTCTGCCTTTGCTGAGCTACTGAGCAGCAGCTTTGTGTCTTCGTCCTGCCCCGTGATAGCCACTTTCACCCCTTCTTCATTCCTGCACTCATTCCTTTTCCCCTCCCCAGCTTACGTCTCAGAGCCCTGGAGTCCAGGAGGAGCGAGCCTGTGACAGTCTAGCTCACTACAGAGCAAGTGATGAATGTGGTCCTTGGCACTGACTGTCAGTACTGCCTCCCTGACATAAACTTAATGGCAAGAGCAGAATAGTGTTTCTCAAGCTGTTCCACCACTGGTACTTGTTACCCTCTCCTCTGTTATGGTTTGGATCTAAAAGTTGCCCCTGGGTCTCATGTATTCCGAGGTGGGGATTGTGGGAGGTGACGTGAATTCATAGCTGATGTGCTGCTAGGAGGTAGGGACTGGTCAAAAGAGCTGAGCAATCGGTGTGTAACCTGGAAGGGTGAGTTCTTGTCTCTCCCCCCTCCCTTCTCTCTCTTCTTCCTGGCTGCCAGGAGGCAAGCGGCTTCTCCCCCACCACGTCCTACCACCATGTTTCTGCCTTGGAGCTACGTAGAAGTCCATGGATTGAATTCGCTGAATTGTGAGCCAGATTTAACCCCCTCCTCCTTTAAGTTGCAGGAAACTGATGACTTCAGGTACCTGGCACACATTTTAAGGAATACTCCAAATTATTGAATATTATCGCTGGAGAGAACCATAGAGATCTTTGAGTTTATAAACCCCCATTGTAGTCAGATTGAGCGTTAGTAAGGGAAGAATTGTCTTTCTTAGGTTATCTAGCAAAAAAACTGTGGGGGAACTCTGGTCTTCTAATTTTAGGGTGAGGAGAAAAAATTCACTACATCTCTCTGAGCCTCAATTTCTTTACCTGTAAAATGGTTATTTTGCCTTTTCTGTTCTTCCTGCCACACACGGGACTAGAACAATAAAATATTGCTTGTAAAAGTAATTTGGAGAGAGAAGAGGGCACGCACATGTGCACGCACGCACGCACACACACACACACACACACACACACAGATTCATGCATAAACATTTGGAAAGGTTTTTTGATGACATAACTAATGGCCAATATTCCTAACTAATTGGTGAACCAAAGGTTTACTGAGCACATGTCACATACCAGTTACTATCTCAGCTGGGGATGCGGTAGGCACAAGGTGTGTTAAAACAGAATGTGAAACAAGAAGGCCCTCAGGGAAGAAATATATGAGCCATGAAGAGGGCACGGGGCAGTGTTAAGTGCTCTGAAGAATTACAGCATCCAATCAAGACTGATGTAAGGTTGTTTTAGACCAGATGGTCTTGGCAACCTCTGTGAGGCAGGACCTTCCCCTGGCCTTAGGTGACCCAAAGGAAGCAGGTGGGAGAGTCTCAGAGCAGGGCAGTCCAGGCAGTGGGGCTGGAGTAGAGGCCATGAATGAGGCCACAGTGGGGTGAGCTAAAATCGATCAGGACTTCACTGACTGTCTGGCAAGGGGCAGGCATTGCAGGAGAGAAACAAGTAGTAGTTTAGAGATGTGAATTCTAATCCTAGCTTTGCCAGAAAGTAAGTGAGTTGCTCTGGACATGCTATGTCATAGTCCCAGCCTCAGTTTCCTTATGTGTAAAATGGGAATATAAATCCCGCTCGAGTCCACACATGTGCTATGAGGGTTGCATGGCCTTAGGGGTGACTGACCTGCCCTCAAATGCTCCTGTTTCTCCCCACAGCCTTAAAACTCAAACCTGCCTCTGTCTCTTCCTTGAGACCGGGCTGTAGGGATGAGGGGTCCCAGAGCATCTGCCTGCACACACAATGCAAGTGCTGTGCAGGCCCCACGGACAACAGGCGCAGGAGAGAGGGTCTGCTTTTTCTTCTCGTGGACTTGAGCCTTCAAGCCTTTGGACTGAGTGCCAACAATAATTCATCAGGAATGCTTTACAACTCGGCATTACAAAACCTGTTAGGAGGCAGATCGCCCACAGGACAGCCTTCGAGAAGGAAACAGATTCGGGGCTGGTGACCTCCAGATGATTAATGATTTTTAACAGGGTGAACTCTGTACTCCACGTCCCCTGTGCTGCGAGCACCCCCTCCTTCCCTCCCTTCCGACCTCATGCAGCTTGTGTGAAGCGGGAGAGAGCGGGGAGTGTGTGTGGGGGGAGGGATGCTTGAAGCTGAAGCCTGTTGATCACAAAGAAAATGGAGAAAGGAGCTGTGTGCACACGTATCTGATTGTGATTTGCTCTATTTTTATGTCTTCTTTTCTGCAAACGTAGCAATTCAGGTTTTATCTCTTGAGATGTGCACAACACACGTCTTGGCTCTCGAGCGAGCTCACTCCTGATGTGCCTTCTGCACCAGGCTCCGAGCCTTCCTTGTGTCAGCACTTGTCTCAATTTCATCAGTCCAAACCTGGCTGTACTGATTGCAGGTGTAGACAAAAAGAAGACAGAAGACCATCAGCTGATGTTTTTTCTGATTTTCAAAGTAGTGGTAACTTGATTTTTACTTTGTTACAGTACAAAAAAAATCAACACTGATATGCTTAAACTAGAATTTGTATATATTTATACTTAGAATTGTTAAAGAAAAACTTCTGATTCCCCCCCCCCCCATACTCTTTTGTATTAATCAACTTTTCATTAATCTATCCAGTTTCTGAGATCACCAATTTATAAAAAGAAGAGGTTTAGTTCGGCTCATGGTTTTGGAGGCGTCAGTCTGTGACCTGTTGGCTCGATTTGTTGCAACTGGGCAAGTGGTGAGGTGGCGCATCACAGTGGGGGTATATTGGGGAGCAAAGCTACTTTGAGAGAGGAAAGAGAGACAAAGGAGGGAACTGAGGAGTCTCTGTTCCTCTCAGGAGCATGCGCCCACTGACTGGAAGACCTCCCACTGGGCCCCATCTCTGATGTTGCTGCAACCTCCTCGTAGCACCAGGCTGGTGAGAAGCCTTCACCATATAAACCCTTGGAGGATATTCCATGTCCAAACAGTAGCCTCCTCCTGGGACCCATTGTCTGATGTTATCACCATCAAGGCAGCACAATGCTTGGTTGTACTGTACTCTTATTACTCTTGAGCAAGGTGCACGGATGTGATCCTGAAGAGCACGAATATTCAGCTGCAGACTGAGGATAATGGCAGGCCTTTCTAATTTTGTGGGAAAAGCAAATTTATGCTGATGGGGATGGTAATATTTATTGACTAGGTTAAAGGTACTCAGGTAGTGTGTTGTATGTAATATTAAATCCTCTTGACAACTATTGGGGATACTTATAACTATTATTTTCAGTTTTCAGATGAGTAAACTGAGCTATGGGGTAAGTTTGGAAGGTGTAGAATCAGGATTGAACCAGGATTGGAGTGCAGGAGGTCTCACTCTTAGACCCTGGTCTCTGCTGGATGAGTTTTTCTTAATTTTAAATCTTTTTCCCATAATATTTTTCAATATTCTCTTGGCTTCTTTGAGTGTCTGCTTGCAAGTTCTTATAGGTAATAAAATGAATGAGAAGGTAGCAAGTGATTAATAAATTTGGAGCCTCCAGTCCTCATGCCTTCTGCGAGGGCTACTTCGTGCTTCGGTCCTAATCCTGGATGAGTTTTAATGCCATGAGCACATATAATTTTCTGCTTCCAGAACTGTATCAAAAGTCTGATTAACAACACAGTCGCGTTTGACGTCTTTCCTGACTTTCAGTGGTTCTAACAATACCTGAACAAAGATGAGAACCATAGAACATCAATGTGTGCTCCTGTATGGTGGGTGTAAAACTCACTTGCCAACATGCTCTTGAGATAACATATTAAAGCAGCCAGAAGATCGGTGGACAGCAAGTGATTTAGGAGCACGCATTTTAGAGTGAGGGCCCTTGTTATGACTGTACCTCTCCCACGTGCCAGTATGTGGCCTCATGCCTCAGTTTTCTCACTTGGAAAGTGGGGATTATGGCACCACTTATGTTACAGAGTTGGAAAAAGGATTGTTTGAAATAATGCCTGTAAGTAAAACACTTCAAAATGTCTGGCATGTAGTAAGGACTTAATGCATATAGCTGCAGTTAATGAAAACAATAATTTATTATATCTGCTCAAATTCCTTTCCTCATCATTACTAATCCATTTGAGAGAATTATCTGAAGCTTAATGGTGTCCACACTGGACCAAGTTGATATTATATGACTTTTAAAACGTTTTACAGAACCTGATGTGACTTGGCACACATTACGGAAAAAAGAAAGTGAAAAAGGAAACTGGAAAGCTCATAGAACACGTTGTCTGTATGATTTTAAGTGAGTAATCAGAGGCTAGAAAACAGTCCTGGAAGAGGTTCTGTCTTCCATCCCTTAGAAGGATATCACCCTTCTCCCAGCTCAATGAGTACACACATGGGCTGGGTCCTCCTCAGTGGATCCATTGAGGTGGGAAACCTTGTTTTGTTTGCCAGATGAGATGTGATTGTTCTAAAAAGGACTATACCGAGATACCCTTTGGAGAGTGTGGGAGCTTAATTTAAGCCTCACATCTGCCTTCTGTGTCTCTCTGGAATACAGAGCCCGAGGCAAATGAGAATCTGACTAGGTGCTAATGGTTATAAGGAAGAGAAGTGTCCTGCCTACCATGACACTCTTGTTTAGACCTTGAATGTCCCCAAAGGGCCAATGTGTTAGAGGCTTGGTCCTCAGTCTGTGGTATTATTGGGTTTGGAGGTGGTGAAACCTTTAGGAGGTTGGGATTAGCTGAAGGAAGTTAGGTCTTTGGTAGCGTGCCCGTGGTGGGGATATTGATGTCCCCCCTTCTCCTCTTCTCTTCTGTTTGCTTTCTAGGCCACTGTGAAGTAAGTAGTTTGCTCCACAATGTGCTCCCTACTATGACACGCTGCCTTGGGGCAGGCTTGACAGCTATGGGGCCAACTGATCCTGGACAGGTACATCTGAAACTGTGAGCCAAAATAAATCTTTTTTTTTTTTTTAAGTCAATCATTTGAGGTATTTGTTAAAGTAATAAAAAGCTGATTAAGACATCTAGCAATGGAAGGTTTGTTACGAGGACCCCATGGAGGGGAGATATTTTTCCCAAAAGTGCAATTTAGTCAAACAGGAAATATGTCTTAATTGCATATTTCTGTCAGTATTTGAGTCTCCAATATGTGGGTGTATATACTTAGTTATCAATGATATGCTACTATAATTTACAATTGGGCTATTAATTAATATCCATGGTTGTATTTTATCATTAATGGCAGAAGGTCTGATTTTGTGTTTCCAATAATCCTTATTTGTTGTGACACTGTCATAACAATGTACCAAAAATTAAATAAGCTAATCAACGGGTATTTGATGCCTCACAGTTCTGGAGGCTAGATGTTTTAAAGTGCGGTGTGGACAGGATTAGTGTCTTCTGAGGAGTATGGGAGAATATGTTCCATGTTCCTTTCCCAGCTTGCGGTGATCTCAGGCATTCCTTGGCTTGCAGTTGTCTATCTCATCTTTGTGTCTTTACATTGCCTTCCCCCTGGACATGTCTGTCTTTGTATCCAATTTTTCCCTTTTTATGAGTGTACCAACCATATTGGATGAGGATTCACCTGTTAATCCTCACTTTAAGTTGATTACCTCTGTACTAATCTTATTTCCAAATGAGAAGCATTGGGAGTTGGAACTTCAAAATTGTGGGTGGGTTAGAAGAGCATGATTCAACCTGTAATATTAAACCATAGCAGTCATCTTCAGTATTTTAAAAAAAGATGTTTGGCTGGCATCTATAATATCTCCTCAAGTTGTAGCTGATTTTCCATTCATAGTGCAGCCTGTGAAGAATTTGTGTTCAGGATAAGGCCATGACCATGTTGTTATTTCCTTATTGCATGATAATGCTTGTAACATTATCAGTGCGCGCTCGCTCTGAAGGAAGCGGTTAAGTCTATTTGGTAAGAGTTGCTTCAGCTGTCACTAGATGGTATCCTGCGTAAGTCACTTAGCTGGGCATTTCAAGACCACAATCCATTGATGTTCATCTCAATAGGTGGGTGAGTGGGTCAGCCTTTTCTCTTTGGGGATCTTCCTCCTTTCTTTGATACACTTTTCATCACTAGGGTTCTGGACATTCCATTTGCTGTGGTCCTCAGACATGAACTCTAGTAAGGATTTCCATGCCATGCTGTGGATTGAACAGTAGTAAAATACATCTTTGATCTTAGTTTGAGGTAGAGGTTAGAAATTCATTTGGTTTTCTTATACCCTTTTGGATTCAACTGCATTCTCCAGAGGAAGGAATGATGAGTTTATGAGATAGAAAAAATCATGTAGAATTTCTGGAGCTTATGTCATTTTTAATGAATAGATTAGCGGGAAAACCGTGCTAGGTGCATCCCCCATTTTGTTCTCTACAAATAAAATTTTAGGATGTCATGGTTTAGTGAAGGTAATAGTATATGAACAGGGAAAAGTTTCCCATGGTAGAAAGCATGAACTGTCACAGGATACTTTTCTTAGATGTCAGAGGAAGGAGGCAAAACTTTTGGAGTCAGGGAAGATTCACCAAGGAAAGTGGGTGCTTGTGTTTTAGATCAAGAAGATGAAGAATAGCACGTACAAAGGGTCAGAGGCCAAGGTAAGTTTATGCACTTGAAAAAAGTGGAAGAACTCAACTGCTAGTCAGTCAGGGCATGGCATCTGGGAACTGCGAGAGAGAGTGCTATGGCAGGAGCTATGCTAAAATACTCTGATCCTTTTTTTTTTTTTTTGCTAGAAATGTTCTTATTAAGCAAATATTTCTTAATTTTTTAAAAACCTCCAACCAAAAGATAAAAATAAATTTATGAAAAACTTTCAAAGGCAAAGAAAAAGAAACATGGTAGAATATAAAAATAATAAAAGAGTTGCAGAATACTCTATCCAATGTGATCTTAACCATGTAAAAGTACAAGAAGAAGCCTAGAAGAAAATTTGGCAAAATGATAACAGTGGCTGTAGTGGTGAATGCCTAGTAGATGGATGATAGGATAGCAACAAATAACATTTATTGTTGCCTCTTTGTTGTTTCTCATACTATCTAAATTTTTTTCTTACTGTGAACACACGTGATTTTGATGGTCAGAAAATTAAAGAAAAATATTTCAGGTTGATGAAAGATAAATGCTATATCCATATGTTTTGAGGGACCCAGGGTAGACTTGAATTGGACTTGCATTAAGCTGACTTCCTCTGGATGCAGTGAGCCCACTCCTCCCCAAGCAGAGCAAGGCAGGCACATGCCTTTCCTTCTTTATGTCAGCTGTATGGCTGAACACGAGCTCTTTCCTGCCTGAAGAAAACAAGAAAATTAACACTAAAAAATCAATAGCTTTTCTTTACACTAACAATGAACTTACTGAGCAAGAACTCAGAAAAACAATTCCATTCTCAATAGCACAACAAAAAATTAAATACCTAGGAGTATACCTAACCAAGGATGTGAAGGACCTATATAAAGAAAACTACAATACATTGAAGAAAGAAGTTATAGGAGACACTAGAAAATGGAAAAGCATACCCTGCTCTTGGACAGGCAAAATAAATATAGTCAAAATGACTATACTACCTAACCTGATGTATAGATTTAATGCAATCCCTATTAAAATACAAGTTTCTTCAAAGAACTTGAAACAACAATTCTTAAGTTCATATGGAACCAAAAGAGACCAAGAATAGCCAAAGCAATCCTGAGCAACAAGACCAAAGCATGAGGCATTACAGTTCCAGACATCAAGCTATACTATAAAGGCATAGTTGTAAAAACAATTTGGTACTGGCACAAAAATAGACGGATAGACCAGTGGAACAGAATTGAAGACACAGAGACAAACCCAAATACACTCAATTACTTAATCTTCGACAAAGGGGCCAAATGCATACAATGGAAAAAGGACAGCCTGTTCAACAAATGGTGCTGGGAAAACTGGACATCCACATGCAGAAGAATGAATCTAGCCACACACCTGTCACCATGCACCAAAATCAAATCAAAGTAAATCAAAGACCTAAACATTAAAAATGAAACACTAAACCTTCTAGAAGACAAATTAGGCAAATTTCTAAAAGACATAGGCATATGCAAAGTCTTTCTTGACTAGACACCAAGAGCAAAAGAAATTATCCCCATTATTAACAAATAGGATCTTGTCAAATTGAAAAGCTTCTGCACAGCAAAAGAAACTATCAACATTGTAAAATGAGAACCAAGAGACTGGGAAAAAATATACACCACCAACATTTCAGGTAGGAAGCTCATAACTAGAATATACAGGGAGCTGAAGAAAAGTAAGCCTACCAAAATAAAGGATCCTATTGAAAGTGTGCAAATGAAATGAAGAGGCAGTTCACACATGAAGAAGTACAAAAGGCCTATAGATACATGAAAAGATGTTCAACATTTCTAGCCATAAGAGAGATATAAATCAAAACAACGCTAAGATACTATCTCACTCCAGAGAGAATGGCCTATATCAACAAGTCAAATAGTAATCAGTGCTGGCAAAGCTGTGGGGAGAAGGGAACCCTCCTGCACTGCTGGTGGGAGTGTAAATTCGTACAACAACTCTGGAAAGCAGTATGGAGAGCTCTGAAAAGACTGGAAATAAATATCCCCTTTGATCCAGGACACCCCTCCTCGGAATATATCCAAAGGAGGCCAAAACAACATACAACAGAGATATATGTATACCCATGTTTATAGCAGCACAACTAACAGTAGCTAAAATATGGAAGTCACCAAAATACCCTTCAACAGACCAGTGGATACATAAACTGTGGTATTTGTACACAATGGAATACTATGCGTCAATAAAGTCTAACAGCGTGGAGGCCTTTGCGGGCAAATGGAAGAAACTTGAGAACATCATGCTTAGAGAAGTGAGTCAGAAGCAAAAGGTGAAACATCGAATGGTCTCTCTGATATGAGAGTCCCAGATCACAACTATTACGGAACTTAAAGTGAAAAACAAAATGAAATAGGGGGATAAGGTGGGGGAGAAGGGAGGGAAGGTAAGGTGGGAGGAGGGACAGAAAGCGAGTGGGAAAGCCCTTGTGTCCTTGGCAGGATGCGTATGTGCACAAAATGCTCAACTCCATTGTAAACCTTAAATCTTGCATACATATTGATAAAATGGGAAAAAAAGACTACAAGAGACTGAAATGGGCTTGGGGGAACCAATGAGAAATGGTCTTGGTGAGTGTAGGAGTTCAGGGAGGGACTGAGGAGATCTCATTCTCCAAAAGTGCGCAGACAAAACATGACAGAGGGAAAGGTGAGCCTGACAGTCATGCCAGGGAGGATCTGGAGATGAGACGTGGGTGCAGAGGGCAGCAGATGAAGGAGAAGGCTGAAGGAGAGACGGTCAGATGCGTATAGGATCCAACTCACTAAGATGTGTGCGTTAAATGTGTGCGATGAGCCGGACTTGCTGGTGTAAGTTTATAATCCCAGCACTCTGGGAGGCTGAGGAAGGAGGATCAGAAGTTTGAGCCCATCGTGGGTGAGTTAACAAGACATTGTCTCAAGATCAAAAATCAAAAAATAGTTTGAAGATATAGATCAGAATGCAGGGCCTGAGTTCACCCCTCAGTCACACACACACACACACACACACACACACACACACACACACACACGCGTGTGATACAATATTTATTGACTCAGTAGTAAAGTATTGAAAAAGATCACAGATCAAGATTGCCAAACTATAAAAATAAAATCTACATGACCTTGGGTTTGTGATTTGTTGTTAAATACAACACCAGCCGTGCTTCCCACGAAATAAAATACGGGTGAGTTGTACTTTGTCAAGTTAGAAACTTCTGCTCTGAACGATGTAGAGAGGAAGTAGTTGAGAACACAGTGAAAGGTCAAAAGGAAAAGAAAGAAATGGGCAGAAGGAGGAGATTCACAGCCACGGAGAGAGAGGGCGGAAGAAACGGGGCCTGAAAGAGTCAGCGAGGCTGGAAGCTCCAGGCAGTGACAAGGGTAGGAGGAGAAGAAGCCACAAAGGCAGAGCTGCTGCGGTCATGAGAACAGGGCAGGAGGGTCAGAGGAGAGACACAGACAGGGCCCCGAGGCGCGAGAGACACGGACAGAGGGCGACGGGCAAGGGAAGCCGGGGCTCTGAGGAATGTGAGCACAGTGCTCACAGGTGTGTGGCAGTGCCCAGACGTGAGTAGCTCTGAGAGAGAACATTCTGGCAGATACGCAGGTGTGCAGTGGGCCTGTCCTGAAACCCATTTCTTTCCTAGTTATGTTCCCATATTCAGCGGGTGAAAAAGCCAGTTGTATGGCAACTTCTGAATCTGTTCCACAGCTAGTGTTTGGTTATGACTTTCCCCAGTCAAACCAGTCCTTTCATTGGATTTTCATCCCTCCTTTTGCTTATGAAGACACTGTGGGTCAGAGACGTCAGGCACCTCGTCCAGACGGCATAGCCAGCAAGGAGCTGAGTAGCAGTGAAGACCCAGGCAGCCTGGCTGCTAGTTCAGGGCGCGGGTGGCGGTTCTGTGCTATCTCAGTCCACAGGCAGGCCTTCAGTGAGCTAGGCATAGAAAAAAATGTGAAAATACCTGAATGCATTAGCAGCTATTAAGCACCAGTTGTTTGCAAAGTGCGTGAGTGGTGCTGATTTAGCGAGAACCAAGACTTGAATTCCGCCCTCCAAGAGCTTGCACTCTAGCTAGAAAGACTGAGCTAACAAAGAAAGCAGCTCAGCAATCCTGTGGGGCTGTAGGTGGACTTAGCTCAAATCCCAGAATTGGTCCTTTTCGCGGTTCCTGCAACTCAGGCCGCTGTGCACAGCTCCCCAGGGCACTGAATTCGCATCTCTTCAGTTTGAAGCTGCGTCACCCAGAGGTTCCGTCCGCCCTCAGGTCTTCTAAAATTGAGGGGAATGCATTTTCCATATTCCATTTTTCATGACATAACCAGAGAGCTAAGGCAAGGCAGAAGCAAAAGATAAGTGTGCGTGGGCCTAGGGCCCTGTGCTGGAAGCGAGGGTGTCAGAGACGGGCTCCTGCGGGGCCGAGGTCCCCTGCTCAGGAAGGGGGGTTGCCGGGACAACCCCCACTCCCCGCCCTGCTGTCCTATCCTCTATCAGACTCTGGTGCAGGGTAAGAAAGGCGACTGCAACTCAGCCCAGGCCTGGAGGCGCTTCTGCCCAGGCGGCTGGTGGGAACGGCAAGAGGTGGCCTCCGAACTTGGGCCAGCCCAGCTGGGGAGTCGAAATTCTCTGAGGAAGTGTCCATTTTCTGCCTCAGGACTCAGAAATGAAGCTCTCGCCGATGATGGCAGAAAAGCGAGGGTGTCTGTCTCGCGTCTGTCTCCAGCTGCCGGTTAGCATAGCTCATCCTCGCACAGGGCGGACGGCTTAAGATCACCAAGTGCGATGACGCGTGCAGCCCGAGTGGAAAACACAACAGCGCAGCTCCGGGCGGCCAGGGCCTCCGTCCTCAGAGGGAGTGAGCTCACTCTGGGACCCTGGAAGTCCTCGGGCATGTCTGTCTTGTGTGCACGCTGCGTGAGCTGTTCACTCAGATGTGGGAAAATGTTCCAGCAGAATGTCCGGAGGCGTTCCACTGACGTCTGCTAACACAGGTGTTACGTCTTCCATCCTGGGCCAATGCACAAGTTTGCATTCTTATTTTCTAGTTGTTTGAATTAAAATATGACCAAATATTCACCAGTCATAAATGAAGGGGTTTTTTCATTATTTTTTTAAATAAAATCCCAGAAGAGAAAGGCAATTGTAGTCCCGGGCCTGAGGTCCCTCATCTATCCCTCTGCAAGAAACGAGTCCAGCAGCTAAATTTCCCAGCCCTCCCCTTCCACGTTAGTAACATGCAGGTAATAATAATCCCTTCTTACGGGCTCTGCAAGATAGTCATTCTGACGGACTCGAAAGTGTCTTGAAAATGGTAATCTTGAGACAAATAATAGCTGTCTATCAGACGCTCTCCTGTGTGCCGAGCAGTGTGGGAGCCATTTTGCAGAGGTTATTGATGCAAGCTCTGCAACAACCCTTTGAGGGGGCCCTGTATGTCCTATGTATAGTTGAGGAACTGAGACATCGTAGATGAAGGGGATGACCCAAGATCACACATTTTGCTAAGAAAATTTTAGCCTGCTAATCCCTTAACATAATGAATTTAAAATTTTTTTCTTCCTCTTGTCTTTACCTTTCTCTCTCTTCCTTCCTCTTTTTCTCCTTTTCCTTCTCTCCTCCTTCCATTGCCTTTGGCCTTCCTTTCATCTTTCTTGTCTGCCTCCCATTTATCTTTTCTTTCCCTGATTTTTCTCCTCTTTGTACACTGACAGAGAAGCATCGTGGTCATGAAAGCTTCTCACTGTGTCTTCCTCCCCAACTAGGTCTGTACCGCCAGCCCTTTTAGAAATTATCTCAGCTGCATGATTTCATTTGCACAGAAAAATTTGAAGTGGCAGGTGTTCCTCCTGAGCAGGAACTAAAATATCCAATACACATTTTTTTTTTTTTACACTGTCCTTCCACTTTTGGATTGCTAAGTCATTAAAATGAGACTACCTGTCATCCAAATCTACCTGCAATGGAAGCAAGGATACATGGGTATATGTCTGGATGTTTAAGTGTTAGAAATTCGGGGTGGTTTGTTATTGAAGCATGCTTGAGCCCACCCTGACTGATAGAAGTAGAAGATTCGGGTTGAAACAGGAGGAGCAGGAGCTGGGCTGAAAGTCCCCAAGGGTGTGTGCCCTGAGGAACTGAGTGCTGTCAACTCAGGTAGTGCGCTGGAATATCTCAGTTTATTGTATTGAAAACAAGAAAGGAGTAGAGTCGTGCTGAGGAGACAGATCTGCTAGAAAGACTCAGAGGACGTTGATGTGTAAAACAAGAATGAAATTATTCCTAAGGCTGTGTTAGATCTCATGTCATTTGACAGAGACACAGATGAGCAAAGTAAATACTTAAAGTTTTAGAAAAGTTCGTTTACTGATTTTCTGCATATAATTTCTGTATATATTAATTCACCATCACCAAGCCACACTGCCTACAACTGAGAGCTGTTTTAGGCTGTTTATGCTACTTATTTATTTCCCAGAGCCCCTTGCTCAGCCTCAGGACCCAGCCTTCCATGGGGGGTGTGTTGTTCAGGAACCTCTAGACCACGTGAGGCACTGTCTTCTAAGGTCATACCTGGTTCTCCCTTTTAAACATAAAATGCTACTTGTGACTGGTAAGGTAACAGGTTCTTCTGAGATAACTGACTCTGGTGGCATCTATCAAAGGATGGCCTACCGGGTGAGATATCTGGGGGAGAGTTGATGGACTTTTCAGCGGAGCAAGAACTACATGAAGCATCTCTTATTCTAGAACTTCTCTGTGTGTCTCAGGTTGGCCCGCTTGTCTCTTAGCACAGGCCCTGCAAACCCTTCTCTAAATGGTTGCCATGACCATCTACTCTCGCAGCTGCAGAAGGCAAAGTGACGGAAAGGAGCACCGAGGGGACCTGGGGATCCCATTTAAGGAGGTCCTTGGTTCCAGGCCTTGACTCTGCACTTGCATGGCTATGAGAATAAGCGCCTCTTCAAAGTTTTGCACTGATGCCAGGCTGCCCCTCCCATTCTGTCCCTGTACCACAGTGTGACTGGTGATTCTAAAAAAATGTGTCTGATGAGGTAATTTCTTGTTTTAAATCATTCAGTAATAAAACCTTCAGGATAAAGTTATGCTTTCTTCATTTTTCATCAATTCATAGAGTTCTTAATATGTTCTTCCTTTCGGTCAACACATACAGAACCAAGCACTGCTGGTGCTGATGACTAAGATGTCATATGTGTGTGCACCATTTCCCCAAGTTGAATGTAATTATTGTGTATTGCACACATATACTAATGAAATAATAGTTACGGCAAGAAGAGTAATGAGCAGGACAGCAAACATTACTACCCTCCTGCTGTGGCACTGGAGTGTGGGAGAAAGAGCACAACAATAAGTTTGGATACAACAGGTGCAGTAATCTAGAGCGCTTGCCTAACATTGTGCAAGTCCCTGGGTTCAATCCCAGCCCTGCAAAAACAAACAAACACCAAATAAACAAACCGGGAGAAACTTTGATGAATAATCTGAGTGATCAGCCACTTAGCACGCTAGACAAATGGGTTCCTCTAGGAAAATACCTCAAATCAAAGATGATCAGAGTCACAAAATAATTGAAAAGAAGGAGCTACCGTGAAAACCCAGCGTCAGGCTGAGCCTTTCAGTTGAGGTGGCCCTTTGTGAGAAGCCACGGAATCCTCAGGAGAGGTGCAGCCTATGCAAAGGCTGTGCTGTGTGCGTCAGTCCAGCTAGGCTACTGTAAGCTTAGATGTGTGGCTTATAAACAACAGAAGATTACTGCTTGTGGTGCTGGAGGCTGCGGAGTCTCAGATAAAGGGGCCAGCTGATTCAGTATGTGATGAGAAACTGCTTTCTGGTTCACATATGGCTCACTCTTGGTGTATCTTCCATGGTGGGACAGCTATCTGGATTCTTTTTAAAGGGGATTAATATCATTCATGACATTTCTTCCCACATTATTCCTCTACTGATACCTTCACCTTGGGAGTTAGGATTCAAGATAGGAATTTGGAGAGAAAACCAACACTGGCTACAGCTATGGAAAGACATAACAGGAGAATAGAAGATAAATAAAAAGCTAAGGTAGACTGAAGGAAACCAGGCCGGAGGCTCACCGAGTGCTTGGATTGTTTCTGACTGTCAATGAAAGTCATGGAATATTTTGAGCTGATGAATAATGACATGTAGATAACAGGATTGCCTGTCGATGAAAGGAGCTAGACACAGGAAGGCCTTTTGGTCAGGCAAATAACTAGGCTCCGCATTGTGGCAGATGACAAGTGTGTACTTGGTGGAGAGTGGCAAACTCTTGAGAACAGGCTACACAAAAAGAAGATGAGAAGGGGTTTCTGTCACTTGGCCTTAGTGTAGAAGAAGTATCAGTGGAACAGAAGACTAGTGAGAGGCCATTGTGACATCTGAGACCTCTGAAGCTGGACTTGCGCGAGGCCAAGAGGGATAGAAGAGGACAGATGGAAAACATGTTTTGGTGAAGTGCTGGAAAGATGATGTTACTCACAAGGATGAAAGTGTGTGTGAGTGAGCAGGACTGGAGAGGGAATGGGAATGTCAGGAATGTGTCACACAGCTGAGAAAATGAGCATGCTACAGACTGAAGAAAAGAGAAGTGGGCCAACCGAAGACAGGAAAGGCTGCATGTTCATGGCCATAAGTCGACCCAACTGTTCTACACATTTTGTTTGAGGTGTTGATTACACACCTGAATGAAGTTTTCATGTAGACAACTGGAGTTCAGACAAGAGCAAATGGCGATTACAAACTTTGGGATCAACACGTTATAGATATCATTTAAAGTTTTAGGAGCCATTTCCACTTCCAGCCAAAAGGGAGAAACTGGGGTGATAAATTTGGCAACAAGTAAGAAAGCAGATATTATACACGAGACATAAGTCAGTAGAAAGATATGATTCCTGAGAGTGAGTGAAGAGGACGTGAGCTGTGATTGCCTCAGCATTCTGCCCCATTGTGGTCTGGATCTGAAAAGTGCCCCAACGTCTTGTGTAGTTGGATATTATGGATTAACTATGGAACTATGTGCTGCTAGGAGATGGAGGCTTGGTCTGGAGGGATGGATTATGGGTGTGTGGTGGATTATGGGTGTGTGGTAGATTATATGTGTATGGTAGAAGGTAGGTGTGTGGCATATGGATTAGATAGTAGATTACGAGTGTGTGGTGAATTACAGATTACAGGTGTGTGGTGGATTCGGGGTTTAAGCCTGGAAAGGGTAGAGCATTGAGGCTGGACCCTGAAGGGGTGGATCACTGGGACAGGACCTGGAAGGATATATGCTACTTCTTTTCTTCCATCTGAGACCTGACTTGGCTCCCTGTATGCAATGTCATGAGGTGCTGCCTGTACTTCTGTTTCTGCCATGTGTTTCCACTGTTGCCGGCTATCCATGAGTGGACTGTGACCTTCTGCAACTGTGAGCTAAAATGAACTTTTCTGCCCCATATTTGTGGATGTTGGGTATTTTGCTACATAGGGAATTTTTAGGATGGAGTGCAGGGATGGGGCAGCCAGGCAGAGCCTGGTGGTCTCTAGTTGAGATAACAAAGCTAGGCGGCCAAGGCAAATAAAGCCTGTGCTAGAGAAGAGGGAGCTGCACAGAGAGCTCGCTGGGCTCGTCAGTGGAGCCACGGGCCTCCTGACCCAGGCAGCAGGTTGATGGCTGCTGCAGCTCCGGGAAGTGCTTCCTCAGGCTCCTGCCCACTCCAGGTTTCATGCATTGAGCTTGGTGCTTTCCCTGTCGCCCTTCGTGGTGTCTCTCTCTCTTCGTTGGATGCCTCCTGGGCCTCACTTCTCTTCCCGCTTATTGCTGGGTGTTTCTTTCCCATGTGTGGTTTGCAAGGTGGGACGTTTTATTTTGAAATATGGTTGTGTCTTTTTATGTCTTTTAAAGTGTATCTGCTATTTTTACTTTTTGGAGAAAAGTGATTACTTAAGCATTGTCATTTTGACCAGGAAATAATGGGACAATCCCAGTCCTTGTTTTTCTGGATCTCATAGGATTTTGTGACATTTCTTGTCATGTGATCCTTCTTTGGCTTTTGTGACATCACTTCTACCAGTTTTCTCTACCTCCTTGTTCTTTTTCAGTCTCTTCGTGGATGCTGCAAAGATCTACCCCTGGCAATACTCTCCCATCTAATTCTGTTGCTATAGCTACTATAGTATTGATACTAATTCTAGCTTTGGCTGCCCCACCTGCCTGACGGTAAGGCCCTCCCAACTCATCATGTCCAGGATCAAACCCAATAACTTTCCTCAAACCTCAGTTCTCTACCTCTACATCTGGTGTAGTACATGGCACCCTATAAGATCATCTATGGAAGCTAGAAATCTTGGGACTACTACAGACTTTTCCTTCTAAAAAATAAGCCCAGCGTATCTAACAAATCTTCCTTTGATCAATTTTGTACCTGTAACCCACATATGTCTCTGCTAACTGGCTCTTATTTTGATTTTAGTCTCAGTTCTGGTTCGTATAAAAAGTATGGCAGCCTTGGAATTGCAACAACAACCAAACAACTAAACACACAAAACTTACAACATTTAAACCCTTACTGAATATTCAAAATAATCAAAAAGACAAAAAGAGATTCTGTTTAAAATGCACAGCAATCTTGAAGTTGGTTTTCATCATTTTGGTCTTATTCTCTCTCTGTATTTCTGTCTTTACCTACAATGACGAATCTATCTATCTATCTATCAATCATCTTTCCTCACTGTACACGAATAACTACTTTCTTCTTTCTCACTGACAAGTGCTAAATCCCTCAAACCTAGTTTGCTACTGTTCCTAACCCTAAGGACATCTGTTCCTATTCTATTCTGTTGTTTCATGACATACTCTAGATTTTGGGACAGAAATTAAATTCATAGCATTCTACTATGCTCAGTTTTCTTCTTGATTTCTACTTATTTCTGTGCCATAAGAGATTTGGAAATTAAATAGATTCACAGAAATATTCTTGGAAAGGAGAGAAAGTATTGAAGAGGAAGAATGCATTCACTTCAAATTCAAATTTTTTTTATTTGCTCCACAAATCCCTTTAATTTGTTTCACATTCATGCTTGTCTCTTCATTCCCGCTGTCAGTTATGTCTCAGTATTAAGAACTGTTAAGAGACATAGATATTCTCTTAACCACAAATAAACAAACATAATTGCTACAGTTTCATGGGTGCTGGTAGGAGACACAAAATCCTGAGTCAAAGACAAAGGGCTATTATTGGTCACAGCAATAGAAGTTGCCAGAGTATTGACATTGTTGTGGTAGTTTTCCAAATTCAGGTTCTCACAGAATAAGGCAAGAAAGCCAGGAGAAACTTGTGCACATAAGGAACTACTTTACAGGAGAGGCATTCTGAACTTAGGGGACCAGAGCCTTTTATAATGGCCAGTAAGCATGCCTGCTCTTTGCTGAGGGTAGGGAACATGGTCAGACATCTTATCTTTCATAGGTCTAATTAGATATTACCATTGTTCTGGCAAGAGCCACTGTTTCTTATCTTCCAGTGTTGTTCAGTGTACCAAGATGTGTGAAGGCAGTGTGTCTCATTCACAAGACATGCAAAAACACGAGAGGCTCATGCAGAATCCTCTTCTGTCACCTCGCACGCACAATCAGCCCTTACTGTTAGAATAAATATCTACTAAATCGTCAAGTTACTTTCTTCCAGACCCTTCACTTGCTCGAAGGTTAATAGTCATGGTTCAGATCTAGAATGTTCCTGAAATGTTTCTTGGGTACAGAAGTGGGGCTGTTGGGAGGTTACAGGATCCTGGGGGTACTGTATTCATCAGTGGATTGGTCCACTGATAAATTCATAACTACATGTGCTCTTGGGAGGTGGCGCCTGGTCACAGGTGTGTCACAGGGGTGTGGTTTTGGAAGGTGCCTTTCTCTCCCCAGTTCTTCCTTCCTGTCTCCTTCCTGGCAGCTATGAGGTGAGCGTGCCCTTCTGCCATGATATTTCTGCGTTGGAGCCAACCGACTATGGATTGTAACCCTTGAAACATGAGTTAAATTAAATCTTTCCTCCTTCAAACTGTGGGTGTCAGATATTTTGTCCCAGCAGTGGAGAAGCCAAACAATGCAGTAATATATCACTTTGTACAATTATTCAATGGCTGCTTTTTCCAAGATGAGCTCCTCACTATGTCACTCAGAACTTTTTTTTTTTTTGAGTTTTGTCTGTCTTTTCAACGTTCTTTGCAATCCTATGCTGAAAATCTTTGGCATTTAAAAGTGATCATAACCTTATATTTAATATTATTATATAATAACTTTGGAACTACCTCTACATGGAAAGCAATGTTTAGACTAATAGATCTGTCATGATTTTTACAAGCTACTTTATAAACTATTGATCAGTGAGTATATATCAAACTCTGTGCATATAAATATGTCTGTGCAAATGAAAAGCATAAAGAATTTTAAAAAGGGAAAAAACTCTTTAGTTTGTCCAACAAATGGAAGCGTATGCTCTATTTATTTACTTTTCCCCCTGTGAATATCTAGCCCTTGTAAAGATCAATCACAGTTGAACTTGTCTCCTGTCTGATTCTGACAATGACCTCTTGCTCTGGTTTACAACTGGGGTTTAAACTCCCCTTTCTTAAATTCATACAACCGTCCCTTCAGGGTCTTTGCATTTTCTCTTGGTTTGAACTCTTTTAGACAAATGTCAGGCTTTTTGGTCATTAGCCTTGCGAGAATTGCTGACAATAAGTAAACAGTTGGAAGAAGGAAACTCTCGTGGAGAGCGGAGAATACAGGGGTGCGTGGGGGAGGCCACAGCCTTGCTGGTGGGCCACTTACTTGGAGACCTGAAGCTGGGGGTGGCTTTGAAGCACGGCTCCCTGACATCCCCCCTGGAGTAGAAGTCCGTGTCAGCAATGGGATAGTGAAGCACAATTTCTCAGCACCACTTGGATGCATTAAAATGAAAAGATGATTTTCATAATGTCTGGAAATCTGCCTGGTTTCTAAAAGATTGCAGCATTGTCTGTCTTTTGCCTCCCAGGCCTCCCAGAAACCCAGACCTCTTCCAAGGTGCTCCTGCCCCTTTATCCATCACAGCCCTCAAGAGTTCACGATTCTCGCTGTGTACTATTTGGGTGACGCTGAGGACTCACTGTCTGAGCCTCATCTTGCTACCCGTGAAATGGCAAAAACAGTACAATGCGATTGCTGTGAAGACTGCAGTAAAACAAACACTGTTAGATGGGAGGATATTTTAGGCAATAAAATGCCATAAAAAACCAAGAAATTGTATTTTTTTGTCTCCTTTTGCCAAACATTCTCTCCTGTGCTAGTCTGGTTTAGACTCTATCTTTAGCAGATTATATATACAGAGCAAAAGCTATTGACGTTTGTGAAAAAGTTTTTTTCCCCCCAAGATCAACTGTGGAGACATTTTGGTTAGAAATATGCCAGGACTTGGGAGACTAAGTCAAGAGAATCATGAGTTTGAGCTCAGCCTGAGCAACTTAGAAATTATATCTGTAGAAAAATTAGAAATAAATGGGCTCGGGGTGTAGTTCAATGGGAAGGCCTTGGGTTCATTTCCCAGTCCTTCAGAAAGAAAAGTGGGCTGGGTAATACAGTATACAACACGGTGTGACTATAGTTAATAAAAATGTACTATATACTTGGAAACAGCTGAGGGAGTAGATTTTAAATGTTTTTTAATCATAAAAATGAAAAGTATGTGAGGGGATAGACATGTTGACTTAAACATCAAGTTGTATACCATAAATATTTAAACAGTCAAAAATGACAAGTTAAAATAAAAAGTAAAAGATAAGAGCTTCATATACAGGTAAGCCCTATGGGTAGTGTTAGTTCTTATTGCTGTGCCATGGAAAGGTGTGACTTTGAGCAGGTCACTACCCTCACTCATACCTTCAGCCTTTACTGACTAACTTCCTCAGGGGCTTCCTCATCTTTTCTTTCTCCACGCTCAATTCAGGGTATGAGTGGGTAGATTGTTTCCTCTGTTGCTGTTTCATTGCTGTGACTCAATATTTGACATCCACCATGTATTTTAGCTTAGAGTTTCAGAAGGTCACAGTCTCTGCATGGGTGGCTGTTAATGGTAGAGGCACATGGCAGAGGCAAGCCAGAGGACGGCCGTTCATGGCATAGCAGATGGAAGCAAGCGAAGGAGAAAGGGCGGAGCTAGCACATACCCTTCCAGGTCATATCCCAGTAATCCACGCCATCTAGGTCCAGCCTCAGTGTTCCAACTTTTCTGGGTTAAGCCTCAGTGACACACCCCTTCTGGGTCACATACCCAGTAATGTACCACATGACCATAATCTACAAAAAACTTCTAACCTACCACATGTCTGTAATCTATAATCTACCATATGCCTGTCTTCTGCTATACACATGTAATTTACCTCTCTCAACCAGGCCCCACTTTTAACAGCACATAGATATGTTGGTAATTCACAGTGCCCAAACACATGAGGCTTTTGGAGGACATTCCAGATCCAAACTATAACCTGCTGCCTCTGGCCTCCAAAAGCCTCATGTCTGCTTTCTTATGAGAAATGCATGTAGTCCTTCTCTAAGAGATGTTCCAACCCTGATTAAAAAGTCCAAGTCCAATGCCTCCTCTGAGACTCAAGGCTGACTCTTAGCTGTGAGTTCCTATGAAAATTAAAGAAAATTTAAGTACTTCCAACTTACAAGGGTACAGGGTAAACTTGAGGGGGAGTAGGAGGATAGACGGCAATCTGACCAAAACAAGTTCTAAACCCAGTAAGGCAAGAATTAAATCCGGTAGCTCCATCTAATCCTATAGTTTTGTGTCTAGCACTTGGGGTCAACAGTTGGGAAATGTGAGATCCAAAGGGCTTGAGTGGCTCTGCTTCTACATCACTGCCTGTTACTGCAACCTGCATAGCTTTTTTGATGGGGCTGACTTCACTTGTAGCCTTTAGTTTTCCTCTGCAGATGATCTAAGCTCCTGGATCCAAGCTCCAAATTTCTGGGATCTCCACTATACATTTTGCCTCACTTTCACAACTCTCCATGCATTGTCCTTTAGGGGCCCACTGCCTGGCCTCCAAGGCCTTCTTCTGAAATATAGGCAGAAGTCTCCATAACTCTACAACTTTTGCATTCTGTATGCCTGTGAAATCACAGTCACATGAGTGACACCAAAGTCCACCACTAGTTTGAGCAGTAGTCTAGCCTCCTTGGGAAGCCACTGCTGAGGCCTCTGAGTTTTTAGATTGCTGAAATTCTTGAGAATTTACATTCTTAGATTGCTCTGCAGGATACTCTGAGGGTCTCTTTCTAGATCAAAGTCTATATTTCCACCCTTTAACTGGTAAAGGGTAGTTCTTGGTGATTCCTGGGACATCCAGAGTCTTTTTTTTTTATTTTATTTTTTTAGTAGTCCTGATTCTAGGTATCTGGTTTCCTTTTAATGCTAATCTCTTTGACAACCACATGCTTTTTCACTCCAAACTGCAAACTTTTTCTCCTGCTTCTCAGTGTCGAGTTGTCTAAAAGCCATAGACAGTACCCATGTGACAACCTGAATATTGGGCTGCCTTGAAATTTCCTCCAGCTTAAGTAGTTAACTATCACTAATCTCAATTTCAGGCAAAGTTTCTGGACAGGGACAAAAGCTTCACACACTTTTTTTCAAGAACGAAGTGCACATGTTTTTTTAGACCAATTACCAATACAGTCCTCCTTCCTTTCTGAAACTTCTTGGGTCCAACCTTTCTAATCTACAGTTCTCCCAGCTTTCTGGTCTTCTGAGCTCCAGACAGAATCTCCCACCAAGCTAAGATCACAGTATTCTAAGGCTTCTCTAGCTGACATCTTCAAATATCTCCAAACTTCTCCTAAAAACCAGTTCTAAATGCTTCTACAACACATGACCAAGTAAAGTCACAGAAACAACCTCACTTCTGGTACCAATTTCTGTCTTAGTTACTTTTTTATTGCTGTGATTCAATTCCTGAGATCCACAGTATATGGGAGGACAGATTTATTTTAGATCAAAGTTTTAGAAGGTCATAGTCAATTCATGAGTGGCTGGTAAGTTTTGAAGCATATGGTACAGATAAGCCAGAGAGAGGCTGTTGATGGCATGGCAGACAGAAGCCAAGTGAAAGAGAAAGGGCATAACTTGCATATACCCTTTCAGGTCACGTTCCATGATCTACCCCTTCCAGGTCCAGTGCCAGTGTTCTGCCTCTTTTGGGTCCCGTTCCTGTGATCATCTTTTTCCAGGTCACTCATCCAGTAATGTGTCACACAGCCGTAATCTGCAATATTCCCTTCATCTACCACATACCTGTAAGTTATAATCTAACAAATGCCGGTCTTCCACCATACTCCTATAACTTACCCCTCTGGCCAGTACCCACCTTTTAACAGCAGATAGAATCCATAAGTAATCTATAATACCCAAATACATGAAGCTTTTGGTCAGAACCAAAACACAACTATTTTCAGTAAATCCTTGTTTAAAAAATTGAATGGGTCTAATTCGGCTTCTTCCTCTTTGAGGAAGGAGAGTGGGGTCCAAGTGCTTTCAGTAAACCTGGGGCTCAGTGGTGGGCTGTGAAATCAGTCCTCAGGGTCATGACTAGCATTTGGAAACGCAGCAGAAGGGAACAGCATAAAAAATTAAAGTTGGCTACACATAGTAGATTCTGCTTTGTGAAACTATAATTTCAGTTCTATGTGTGTATGTGTTTGTATGTGTGCTCCTGTGTTAGAGGTGCAGGATCAAAATATTTTTCTTATTGTTCATTGTGGACAAAATGTGTGAAAACCCCTGTACTAGTTCTCCCAACTCTAATTTTATAAGGTGTAATGGAAAAAATATGGTATGCATTTAAATAATAAAATTTATTACAGTAAAAGACACATTGCTATTAATACCCCTTAAAATATCCCTGTCACTTCTAACACACGTCATTCTTGCCACTTTCTGAAGCAGTACTGGGCATTCCTTCATGAGTGTCCTAATTGTGTTGTGGCTGACCTGATATCCTGAATTGGTTAAAAACACTGACCTTCACTGGTAATTTTGACTTTGGGGGAAAGCCAGAAGTCACACAACATCAGACTTGGTGAATAATGTGGATGAGGACACGTCATCGTGCTTTTATAAGCTTGCCTTTCAGTTGGATGGCATGCTGCATTAGTATTCACCACATATTTGATCATATCTTGTGAAAGTCCAAAAGAGGACTTCCGTGACTGCTTCAGATGTGGCAAGGGCAACGAGATTAAGGAGTCTGAAGCACAAGGTCATATTTTGAGGGAGCTTATAGCAACTTGACTTTTTCTATAACTCATTTTAAATTTTATGTTCACTATATATTTTGATCACCCTGGTACACTGCTGCTGCTGTCATCATTATAATCCCTTATGTTTTCTTAATACTTATTCCTTCAGATGGTCCCCACTGGAACCTAGGAACCCTATTTTTCCAATTCTTCTACTGTCTTTGGAGGGACACTTTAGGCCTGGGAAGGCAGGCTGGACTGGAGATGGTCTATGCAGACTGTCTCTGGGAGTAGAAGGTGTTGTGGAAATGAAGTTTCTGGTAGAGAAAGGCCAGTGGGGGCACGCAGAGGTGGGAGAGGCTGAGAGACAGAACTGCTGGAGAACAAGGGCCTTCAGTGGGATGTTGCCACGCCCTGCATGTTCTGAACTCCTTCCCAGGACTCCACCCATATTCAGATAAGATCTGTGCAAAGTCAGCAACTTCTTGCTGTGAATAGGGTTTTGTGGAGTCTGGCCCAGAAGCTAATTTTTTGCATCAAGTTATAGCCACAGCCAAAGCAGAAACAGCCTGGGTAGATGAAGACACGGGAAGCCCTGGCATTATGTGTGCACAGGTGAAGAGACCGAGGGTCTGGGAGGCTGACTATTGACCCCCAGCATGGCATTAGGTGAGATGGAGGGGCGGGTGAGACCACCCGGCTATGTTTCTTTTGTTGTTGTTGTTGTTTTTTAAAAAAACTATTAGGGCTCTGTGTCTTCTGGACAGAACAGTTTTATGTTGAGGCTCAGATACGGTACCAGCTAGTGGGATGGATATGTAAGTGGGCTGAAAATGGCCCATGTCTGAGTGACCAGAATATGACCAACAAGAAAGCCACAGGCGGCCTCAGGCAGGAAACAAACATCTCTCTCTCTTTCATCCTTTTTTTCTCTTGCACTACAGGAAATAATAGAGCTGACACGTGTACAGTTTCGGGAGGTGGGGGGGTTCTGTGAGTGTCCAAAGCAGGAGGACCCATGTTACCCTTCCTCTGTGAAATCATGGGGAGGAAAAAACAGAGGTCATCCCAGGTTTCAGGTGATTTCAACAAACATCTCTGTGCTGGAGGACAGCAGGTTCACCCATGTTCTTTCATGGTGAACAACTGCATTATGGCTATTAAGAAAACAACAGTGAGAACTCTAAGCCGAACCAGCACATGCGTGAGCCATGCACACACACACACACACACACACACACACACACACACACACACACACACACACCACACATATATCACACACAAAGCTATTTTAGACAAAGACATGGAAAATTGTCATCAATTAGGCCTGCCAGTCCCATGAAACAGAACATGCCTGTCTCTATGCAGACTGAGTTAAACACAGACCAGCATGGGACAATCCGAAGGCCAGGGGTGATATGGTACCCAGGTGACAAAAGAGGTACAAATGCTGAAGGGAATCCGATCAAAGAAACTGGCTGATGTCCAACCTCCTCTTTCCTACAGTGATTCTTAACTTGAGGTTGTGGGAAGATGAAGATTAGATTTTCCAAGAAGACTTCACTGAATTACTTTTGTCTCTTCGCCTCTGGCAGATTTTGATGACTTTCCCTTCTCTCTCCTTCTTGCCCTATCCTCTTATCTTAAGGAGGAAAAACATTCTATATGTAAAGGAGCTATTAGCCATGGACCTAGATTGTATTTATACTATGTTGGTGGTGTGAAAAAGTCCAACATATCACAGACTTTTGCAGACTTTTGTTTTGGATCATGTATGTAGAGATCGGCAGAGTTTTTTCTTTCCTATGGATTTGGTTGTTCTCAACAACTTTTACCAGATGGAAAGATCTTAACGGATGGCTATAGTTTAGTTTCTTTTCTGCAGGGTGGGCAAACCAGGTAAGCAGCTCCTGCCTTACCCGAATCCTACCTGAGCAAGGCCAACTCCAGTGGAGGTGTTCTCTGCACTACAAAAATGCCTTTGTGAAGCCAGAATGCTGTTCACATGTAATTGGAAATTATTTCTGCCCAGCCCCGGCAGTCTTCTACACTCAATAAGTCACTGCACTCACAGTGGTCTCTTTATTAACTTGCCTGCTCTCCATTTATGAGTGTGTAACTCAGTGTAGCCTTCTGATGCCTTCTTTGTCTCTAGGTAAAAGAGCTCAGAGGAATTTACAAATTTATCTTCTAAGAATAGTATCACCAACCCGTGAGTCTTGGACTAGTGCTGATCTGGAATGTTCAGTTCACATCTTTTATTTCTGAACTTCACCGTACCCCCAGGGAGAAGTAGGATGATGTCCATTATACAGATGAAGTAACAGGTTTGGGGAAGCCAAGCTACTTGCCCTAAGCCTCCACAGTGAGGCCTAATGATCCCCAGAATGACCTCTGGCCCATAGACTATCAGCCCCATGAAGTGAGGGATGAGATCTGTGCTGCTCATCGTGGCAACTCTAGAATGTAGTGTGGGAAGCTGCAGGCCAGGGAATGGTCAGTGACTGAAAGAGGATCAGCTGCAGTGTTCAAATCCCCTTCAGCCCAACCCACTGTGTGGCCCGGAGCAACGCTCAGTAGAGGGCGGGAGAACGGCTGAATGAGTGATCGCCAACTCACCTTCCAGTGTTTGTGCTGGAGGTTCTGTGTTCATTTGTCTGCATTCATTTTCAGGTCCTGAGGACAAGGACATGCCTTTGGCTTACTGCTGGCTCTTCGTGGCATCCTAGCAGAAGCCTTACCCACGGTGTTCAATGCCTTCAATTGGCAGGAGCACACACCTATCAGAACACCCTCCCTGTACAGAAAGCAGACCTGGAACGGGACTGGAGCGTCCAGGAGGACATCCCCCTTCTCCTTGGGGCCATGTATGGAATTCTACCCCACGGCCAGCAATAAAATGTTCACTTGCCCGCCCCTTACAAGCACATTGCCTCACACCAGTTCCGGAGGCCTGATCTTATTTATTTCTGGCCTGCTTCAGAGCCTTGTTAATCCCAGGAGGCCTCCCATGCAGCTCAGGGACTGTGGATACTTGATCTCCTGTCCCAGTTAATCAACTGCTCTGTGCATTTTAAATGTTGTCACTGTTTGCTTCTGAGTTGTCAGAATGCAGTCCTTGCTGTGGCTTTGACACTTCCACACCAGAGGACAGAGAAAAACATGCGCTAGTCTTTTGTTCCATCTATTCTTCCTGTCTCTGAAGCAAGCTCATGTTGCTCAGATGAGCAGAGCCACTGCCGTGGTTCTACAGCTGAGGGTTCGCCTCGGCTCTCCCTCTTTCTGGCCAGTTGATGGCTCAGTTTCTTTGACTGTAAAAGAAGGACCCCAGGACCTGTCCTGCCAGCCAGGCTCCATGTCAGCTTTGGCTTGAACTAATTCTGTTTCCAGAACACAGTCTAAAAGTGGCTTGTGTGTTTAAACAGATTTTTTTTTTTTTGTTATTTTGCATTTTCTTAAGACAAAATCCAGGTTAGTTAAAAGGAAAGCGAATAAAAAACAGAACAAATGATTAATGGCCACTGAAGAGCAATTTACACAGCCATCACCTTCGGCCACAAGTTTTCATAAGTCACCTCAGCAAGGTCCTTTGTTTGTTCTTCACACATCCCTACAGGGCCTCCTATGTGCTGAACACACAGTCTTTTGGCACCCCAGCTCGTCCTTAGCTTTCCTGGTAATGATCCTGTTGTGTCATCAGAGTATCAGATGCTCTCTGACACCAGCAACATGTCTGGAGCTCAAGCTTTTAATATATATTGGTGGTGGTACACTCACATGTTCCCAGTTCAAGGGTACAGCTTCCATCTTTGTATTCATTTGTCTGTCCAGGAAGAAATGGACAGTAGAATGCATAGTTCAAGATTGTAAAAGCCAGCACGAGTGCCCAAGGGATTAAAGACACAAAACTAAGTGTGTGTATACTGCTCTAAAATGGGAATAAGTTACATGATTTATCATGTTGACCAAGAGGAAGAGATTTTTGTCTGTTTCCTAAGGAGATGCAGTTTAGTATGTGCCCATGTGTAAACTCATGAGTTAATAAAACTAGTATGAATCTTAATTAATATAAAATGAATAAAAACATAAAATATAATAGGAAATTAGTAATATTAGAGGGCAACTGCAGTGTGCCAGTGTTTGGTATCTCCTTTGGTTCTCTCAGTAATCTTTTCAGATTAATATTTTATTTTATGATGTTTTGATGTTTTGATGTTTTCTTGTGACCACTTGCAAACTAGAAAATATAGAAACTGTTTAATAAATACCCTCATCTAGAAGTCATGACCATTTTTCCATTTTTAGTTCTTTTTTTTCCTGCTGCTACAGCTTAGATATTGAATGTCTTCCAAAAAGAGGCTCCAAAACTGTGAACCAAAATAAACCTTTTTTCTTTGTAAGTTGACTATCTTAGGAGTTTGTTAAAGTAATGGATATCTGCCTGCTTAATTAGTTTAAAATATAGTCATGGTGAAATTAGGTCCCTAAGTATTCCAGTATGCAGCTAGTAAGAAATAATGAAAATTTCCAATATAATTATAGTGTAATTATGACATAGAATAACATAAGAGAAAGTTTTCTATGTTAAGATGAGGAGGTATGTTCAGAGATGCATCAAATTCTAAACAATAGGCCTTACAGGCGGCCTGGGAAGGTGACTTGTATCTTAGACTTACTATAGTGCTGAGTTAAAGAGCTTCAGTTTTGGAGGGTGGCTTTGCTCAGAGCCCAGTTAGGAGGAGCCACAGGCAGTGTTCAGAGACAGCATGGTGGACTGCTGCCTCCAAGCAATGCCTTTATTTGGTACTTTTCATCCATTTCCATATCTTGTATGCCACTAAAAGTACAGAAATTTTTTTGTTCCCTTGTGCCCATAGGTATCTTATTGGCACAGCTAGATGATCTTTTCAAATTTGAAATTTGTCTTATGATTACTGTTTATGTCAAAAATATAAATTCTGCTTTATAATCTCTCGGAGGAAGGCAATTATAATTTTGTTCACGCAACAAACTCTTATTGGGAACACACTATGCTGAAGCAATGGAGCACATACTCATGAACAGGTCGTAGCTAAGAATTAGGACGTTTTCTTAGAAAGTTGTAGGCTTTAGAAAGCATGAGGAGTCCAAGACCAGTGATTGACATGATTGTTTGATGAGGCACAGTGCTGGAGAATTTGCTGAGCGTTCTCAGGATAGTTTGCAGAGAACTCAGTTTGCTAGGCATTTGCTACACATCTTGGGTTTGCTGGACTTCAGTGGCCTTTGGAAATGAGTATGGTAGATGTCTTGGATCAGGATATAGCAGATGTATGGACACCTGACTGTCCTCATAGTTTTGGGAGGATCTTCAGGGCTCTTAGCCTCTTCTTTTGAATTCCCTGGCGTTCCGTCATAATTAACTTATGTATAATGAATTCATTTTAGGTACTGGAGATGTCGAACAAGATAGACTGAATTCCTATGCTTGACGTGTTACTTTCTGGCAGGAAATCATTCCGTTGCACAGTACTTATCTTTTCCCAGTGGGTGTACTCTGAATTTTTTTTCCATGCACATTTAATTTTTGGTACAATAGTCCTTGGAATAGGGAAAGTAATTTTAATTTTGTAAAAGAGGAAATTAAAGTTCTGAGAAACTAAATGGCTTGTGGGTAGAGCAACAGACCTGCAATTTCAAGGCAATGCTGTTTTTCCTCTACCACATGAACGCACATTATGGAAGTGCCTGGGCTTGTGTACAGTAAAGAGGAAAGCTCTTGTAGGTATGGATATAGTCTCGACTCCTCCCCTGAGGGGCAGTCTCTTAATAAAGCCTACAGAGAACATTTAAGACTTACCCTGTCTCTTTCCCTCTATACCTTTCTGCTTCTATCTTCCTCGTCTCAACCAAAAGCACCACAACTTACCCTCTCAACCAAACCTACATTTTAGTATTAGCCATGGTTTCTCTCCTTACTGTGCCTCATTTCCCAAATATTTTTTCAATGTGTTTCCACCATGGACTGCATGATATACTCACTTTTTCTCCTGCCTGGACCTCTGTCCTACCTACAAAGAGATGTCTTGCTCCTGTCTTTGCCTTCCAAAGAGCAGATCCAATGAACTTAGGAAAGGTTAAGCCAGGAGGTTCTTTCTGCTTATCATCGCTGTTGGATCCAGTTTTTCTTAGTACAAAACGCTACCTCTTTCCGTGATCTGGGTTTTTTCTTCTTTATGCCCATCCCTTATCACCCTCTCCTTGCCCTGGGACCCTACCCTGTGTTCCAGGCACGGTGGTGCTCTTTCTAGTCGAGGAGAACCCCCGATGGATTTCTATTTCAAGGCCTTTGTGTGAGCTGTTAGCTTTGCTTGTGGCTCTTTTCCTTGAATTTTTCTGTTGCTCAGGTTTTTAGAAATTGAATTACATGTCTCTTCCTTAGAAGAATATTCTTTGACCACCCTTGCTAAAGTGGCTTCCAGTGCTTTACCATGCCACTCATTTTACTATTTTGAAGTATTTTTGCTCTTGGATGTTCCTTCTTGTTTACTTGCTTGTCTAGTGATTATCTGTATTCCCCAGTAGAAAGGAAGTTCCAGTACAGCAACAATATTTTCTGTGTTCTTTATTTATATACCCTCAATGTCCAGGATGACAGAAAGGTAATTTTAATACCCCTGAGTAGTTGTTGATAGGAGGAATTAAAGAAGCCGAGACAATTGCTGTGCGTCTGGGAACAAATTTTAACAGCTCATTGTTCAATCAAAGCAATTGATGGTAAAATATAACCAGGTAAGAGCCCATAGCATAAATCTTTGGGTCTGGTAAAAGTTCATGCTGGAAGGTCAAAGTGCTAATCCTCCAACTAAGTGGGGCAGTGAGTCCAGGGGTAGCTCTCCTAGAAATAGGTAATAAATATTCAGTGATGACCCAGGCCAGGCACAGTAGTTTCATGTTTACTGTCTGGCATCTATGCCATTGTCTTGTCATGCGAAAGCCACTTTGCTGAACTGATGAGTAAATGGTACTCAGATGGGCGAATTAACCTGTTCGAGGTCATGAGCACTGAGAGGCAGAGCTGGGAATCCAACTCAGGACTGCTGTCCTTTTCGGTTATCATCTTTCTGCTCTGTTGCTCTGAAAGTCAAGGACACGCGTGAGAGAGGAAACTCATCAATATGGTAGAGATAAGTGCCCTGGTGATGGCAAAACCCTGGCGTGCCTGAGGGATTGGGAGTCACACTCTTGGTGAAAATGGGTAATAATTGGAGGCAACTCCACAGGTTAGTGCAATTTTCATTTATAAAATTCATTAGAGTTTGGAAGGAACTTTCTCAGAGACAGCCTGATTATAGGGATACCTCATTCAAAAATGCAAAAAAACACTTGATTTGTGCTTTTTTAAACAGTAAAAGGAGCTCAGAGCCATATTAAATTTTTATGAGGTGTGTTGCTGACTAATTTTTTTGAGCAAATAATCATACAAAAAGAGCAGACCACATACTTAAAAATTAAAACCTCCAAATAAGAAAAATATTTATTAAATAAACTTACACCAAGCCACAGTGGCCTTTCAAATGGGCTCTTCCCCTGAAATAGTAAGCTAATTCAACTCTTGGAATAATCTTAATCAACGAGTTGATGGGTCATTACTATAGAATGACAACTTGGGAGGTGTTGGCCCATTATGTAGTGAAAGAATACTGGGTAAGAGTGAGTATATCTGGTGAATCTAATTTTGCTCTTACCTGTGTTAATCTACATGGCTAGACAATCTCTCTGGGCTATAATTTCCCCACCTTTAAAGTAGAGACAGTGGAATAGCCCTGCTACTTATAACATTGACTAAAAAATAAATAAGATGTCTAATGAATGTGAAACACTTGGAGAGGTGTAAGATCCTTGTGACACTAACAGTGATAATTTCCTCAACAACAATAATAAGACCTATTCAGAATGCCCAAGAGATGGAGGGTTTTATTCTAAGGCACTTGGTCTCTGTTCCTTCCACGTAGTCTGCTCCCAAGATAGTTCAAGTTTTCACCCCAGTATGCCACATTTGTTGTTTTTATGGTCTCTGCCACAGATCTATTCTATTCTGCCCAACCTAGCTATTTGCCAGATTTCTAAAATGAAACAAAACAAAACAAAAACCCCTTGTTTATCTCCATCTCTGTTGCTTTCAGACCACCCTGTTACCTAGCATGTCATTGGTCATCATCTCAAAATACTCTCTGACTTTCACTATCAAAAACAATCCAGTCACTAGGTGAACCTTCAACTTCATCTCAGTTCCCCATTTCTCAGCCCAACTTGGCTTCAGCTGGATGGACCTCTTAATCCCTCTGTGGACCCATGATGTTTTCCCATTGTGATAGTTGGAATGTTTATGTCCTATGCAAATTCACACATTGATGCCTAACCTGTAAAGTGAAGGTCTTAGGAGGTGGGGTGAAGAGAAATGATTAGGTCGCAGACCCCGCACAACCAACTCACCCTTCTGTGGTTTGAGGACCACCGAGAGGGTGCAATCTGTGAGCCAGCAACCAGGTTGTCATCAGGCACTGAATTGCATGCCACCCTGGTTTGGGACTCCTGTAGCCTACAGAACTAAAACCAAAAAGCTTCTGTTGTTTATAAGTCACACAATTTATTGTTTATGGTAGCCTAAATGGACTAACACCCACCTTCACGTGTTCGGGTTGGGTGCTCCCCTTCCTGGTTGCTCTGCCTTCTCCCAAGTGTTCACATCAGCATGAAGCTCATTGTAAGACTGTTTTCACGATAGCTCTTCTCTCAGTTTCTTCATGACTTTGGCCATCTCTGATTTGATGTATTTTGCAAATTGAGCTTTATTTATCTAGTGTATTAAGAGATTATGCAGTCAGGTTCTTGTTCAAAGTGTCTCTCTGTTTTTATAATTTGAGTGATTAATTATGTATTACAGTGCTAGAGATGGAACTGAGGGATTCTTATATATTAGGCAAGTTCTCTGCATTGAACCGTATCCACTGCACCCAAGCTTAATCTTTTTTGGTGGAAGTGTCTTTTATATCTTTGGCACATTTCAGAATAAAAAAAACCCCATATTTTAAATTGAAGCTCAAAACACACACGTGCGTCAAGTACAAAAAAAAAAAAAAAAATCAAAGGAACCCTCTTTTTCTTATGTGTAATACACTCCAGGGTTTCATTCTGTTCTAGTTTCTTGTTTAAAAAAAAACAAAACTAATTTCAACCTACTAAGTTTATCACAACCTACTAATAGTTGGAAACTTCAGTTTGAAAAAACACTAACTTGTACTGTTAGTTTAATTTATAAAGTTCATTAAGAGTAGGCTGTTGATACTCAAGTTAAACTTTTAGAATGAAAAGAACAGATTTTTATCTTTCAGGGTTTAGTTGGTCTTGAAGCCTTGACTTTAAAGATGACATCTTCCTCTATGAGTTAATACAACTTTATCTGGAAACTGTATGCAGTACTAGGGTCACCTCAGTGGCCACGGGTACCACTGACCCAGCAAAGGAAATTCCATTATTTTCCCGGAGTTTCTTTTTGCCCTTATCATTAGTAATGAAAGTCAAAAAGCTTCAATAAGTAGCATCTTTCTTCCCCAACCAAATCATAAGCCAGGTGACAGCTAGAGAAAAGAATCACGCAAAAAGAAGTCAAATTTTACTACCTTCAGTCTTGGCAAAATAGTTGGAGAATCTGGCTTGGTGGTGAGAGTCCAGCAGATCTGGAAAAGCGTCTATTCAGCTTGCAATTTACTTCTCTAGGCCTGGGCAGCACAGGAAAACCCTAGCTTCACACCTCCCCCCAAGGCCCCCAAACCAGTCTTCTTGCTCCAGTAGAACTTGATGACATTGTTCATTATCTGAGTTAGCTGGTCCTAGAATTCTCTCACATTTTGGCGTCCATAACAATATTCTTTCTTTTAAGCAAGTGAAACTGAAGTTTTCTATTACTTTCAGCCCAAAGCATCAAAAGGACATGCTAGGCTAGGGTTGAGGAACCAGGTTGGGCAACTTCTTTCTGTATGTTGCTTAATTTTGTCTCGAATGTAAAGAGAATTTTAATCTTCAGTAACCCACTGTAACTTATAACCTGCCTTTGTGAATTCTACTTTATTTCAAAAGTAATTAGAGGCATAGCAAGGATCCTTGGGAGATGTTCACTCAAATCATTACAAACATCCAGAGTGATTTATTACAGTTAAGATGTAAGTCGTATTACACCTCTGCTGAGCTCCTAAGTGTCCCATGTACCCTGTGTTACTTGGTGCAAAACCCAAGGTCCTCCCAGTGTTTGTAAGTCCCAAGTTGACCTTCCTCCACATTACCTCTTATTCTTTCTGTCTCCTACTGTCATCTCCCATGTTACTACTGCCTCTGAAGCTTCTTGAGTACCCCAGGCCCATGCAAACTTCAAGGTCAATCTTTCTGCAGCTTTGCATGGTTTCTTCACATGTATGTGAAGATCAGCATGCAGCCATATACTCACACGGGACTTTGTGACTAGCTCCAGAGTTGTATGTCTGAACAGCTCTGTCTCTCTGGTGTCTGTCCTGGAAACTTGAGCTGCCTTGATCTCTCCAGGCTTTCAGTGTCATTTTCTCAAATCAGAGAACGTGCTGCTCTCTGCTTCCCTTCACACCCTCTATAAACTTGCTCCTAGTAGTAAACTCACCTGGCTTGTTTCCTTTCTCTCAGGAATCACTGTCGTGCACCACTAATGGCTTGAAAACCATGGTTTCATTTCTTTTGTCCAGATTTTTCATTGTTCTAAGAGGAAGGGAGGGTAAACCTTGCTCTCATTACTCCATCTTGATCAGAAGGAGAGCCTCTCAGCACTCTCAATTTTCATTCTGGATTCAGTTTTTCTCTATAGCACAGTTCTACTCTGACCCACTGTCTATGCCACTCATTTATTCCCTTCTCATATGTCTTTTCCTCCACTGAGTATAACTCTACAAGGTGTATGTTTTTGTTCATGGATGTATTTTTGTATCTGCTTTGGGGATGGCACATTGTAGGTACCCAGTAGTTATTTGTTAAGTAAATGAATGAACAATTTGCCAATACCAGGAGGAATTTCCTCAGGCACATCAGGCTGGGGTTCCCCTTGTACAAGAAATCTCCAGTGTCAGCAGAGTGTGTGCTGGTGGGCTGGGCACTCGGTCAGTGCCCAGGGTCTATCACCTCCTCAGTCAACTCTCTACCTGTGGAACACTTTCCGGTCCCTCTTGCCATCTCCCACAAAAGCCTTTGCTTACCCAGCACTCCTTAGCTGGATCACAATTCTGAGAAGCATGGATGGAAAGGCTTAAGTTTCTTTTCAAAATATAATCATTTTACAACACGCATATGCACGGATGTGTTTCTTCTGTGCACCCAACCCTAAGCAGCTGCCACTTAATCCTCGTCTCTTTCTTAGTATAAAACAGGAATGTAAAAGACCTTTGTAACTCATAAGGGTGGAAGTTCAGGAGGGAATGAATCCAAAGGAAACTTTGGACTCACTCAGCAGGGGTGGGCCAGCTGAATAGCAGCACCTTGTCCCACAGACTTCTCCTTGTCGCCGCTCTGCCCAAGGATTTCCCATCGGTCAGCTGGTCCATCTAGGACTTTCTCACTTGAGGAGCCTAACTGGAGTGTATGCATGCGTGTGTGTGTGTGTGTGTGTGTGTGTGTGTGCGCGCACGTGCGTGTGTGTTCACTAGGGTATGTAGAGGTTGCTGGGCTTTTCTGCCTGGGCTTTATTTTGCTGGACTTTCATACTGAAGGTCTCTTTCGTCTCATGCTTTGTTGGCTCCTTGCCATCCATTTGGTCTCAGCTCGCAGGTTTGTTCTTTGGAGAGGACATTCCTCCCAATGGGAGTGACGTTTCTTCTGCTTTGTTTGCTCGTCTTATTGCGGTTACAGCATCCTGCAATTCTCCAATTTCCTTATCTGTTTCCTTCAGTGAATGTGAGAGCCACAGAAAGGAAGAGCCTGTCTGTCTTACTCACTGTGTTTTCCTAGTCCATGTATAGATCCTGGTATATCCTAAGTATTAGGCTCAGCCAGTACGTACTGAATTAGTTAATTAATTAATAGATTCTAATATGGGAGAAGCACATTAATAAGAGTGTGTGAAATTCATATGAAGTCGCATTTCTGTGTGTGACTAAAGTGGGAGGTGCAAGGACAGAGAGTAGGTTCAGGGCCAAATCAAGAAAGTCTGGTATTTATTTCCTTTCATATTAATGACCGAACTTACCCTGAAAGTCATATGGGTTTACAGATAGGCTTTAGCAAAGGAAGACAGATTTAGGTTTCCAAATGATCACAATGGCTGTGGGGGAGTGAATAGATTACCATAGAACATAACCTGCTGCTGAGGAACTCATGTGGACCCTGCTGAAGTAATGTAGGTAACAGATAATAGAAGTTCCAGATGAGGCCAATGGCAGTGGACGTGAAAGCCTTGTTTGCAAACCTGGCTTAGGAAAGAATGTCTTGATTGAAAGCGAAGGAAATTAGAGTTTAAGGGAGTGCGAAGACGAGTCAGAAATTCAAAGGGGTCGATCAGAGAACAAAGAAATATGGACATACGTGGAGTCTGGTTTGGACCTCAGTGAAAATGGTGGAACAAGGACCTTTGAATAGCTCCTCTTCTATAAAAGCAAGACCACCAACACAAACTGCCATTAAGTACCAGTTAACAAAAAGCTTAGAGAAATCCAGGCAGCATTTATTAAAGAAAATAGCCGAACCTTGGTGATAAAATTTGTTCTGAACAAAGCAGATTTAATTTCCCTTATTTTCATTCCCTTATTTCCAGCTTCACGGTAGCTTAACAGCCTGAAAAGTAACAGTCTGTATTCACAGGGAGGACCAGAAGTCAGGCGGCCTCTGGAGGAGCAGAGCAGGGCTGGAAGGCTTTCAAAGCCCCATTTACAAAGAGGACCTCCATTTTTTGACCTGCCTTTTGATTCTCTTGCAGGCCTTGGTTTCAGGCTTTCTTGCTTAACTGACTCGGAGGTCATTTGTGTGAGCAGGTTGTTTTCTTAGGGGCCTGCATTGAAAGCAACGAGAGGAATCATTTACTATCCTGGGTGTTTGTTGGTGTAGCAGGAAAATCTGGAAAGTAACTCGTGCGTAAGGCATTCTGAAACATTTCTTTGGCAAATTATTGAGGTTCTAGAAGGCTATAGGTATGCTTTGGGATGTTGTGAATAATCAAGAAAAACTTGAGAAGGTTCCAGGCTTCCTCTAGTAAGTGAATTCAGGTGGTGCTGAGTTAGTTACACACTGGAGTCTGACGGAGAGCTGCTAACTCCAAGTGGGTGTTGATGCTCATCATGCATACAAAACCCTTTAGTAAAGAATTAATTGATTTATTGACTTCAGGTACTAAGGAATTCTTTGTTCAGTTATTAGCTGACTACTAAGTTAACAAAATAGGGACTTCAGTGCTGGCACATGATAATGACTGCAGATTTAATACAATTGACTTAGTAAGCTCACTTCATAAATAAAAGTAACCGTAACGAATAGCAACAGCCACAGACTCTGGAAGTGGTGAAGGAAGAATTCAGAATTGCAATATTTTTTGAAAAGATACTCAGTTTTAGCAGAAAGTTACGAGATATGAAAAGAGTACAGAAATTATGATGCTTACACAGGGAAAAAAAAGTTACTAGACATCGACTCTGAGGAGCCCAGATGTCAGACTTACCAAAGACTTGTAAATGTGTTCAAGAAGCTGATCAAAACTGTAAAGAACTGAAGGAACATGCATGAGAATGCCTCAACAAATTGAAAATGTCAGTGAAAGACAAAAATTTTAAGAAGGTGCCACTGGCTGCTCTATAAAGTCATCTCCTCATTGTTCTCAAGCCAGGATCCCTGTTTGTCATGGCCGCCTTAGTTGTGTGCCCCTCATCATTGTCAACAAGCTCTTGCTTTCTTTTGAACCCACTGCACTGGATCAGTAGCAAAACGCCAATGTGCCAGACGCAGCCATTGACACCAGTTCTAAGCTCACCGCCAAGGGCCTAAGGGAGAAAGAAGCAGGTAGAAACTGGCAGAGATGCCTCTGCTAACAGGAATGCCAGTGAGGGAAGTGGGGAGCAGGAAGCTGATAATGAAGCAGACAAAGGAGAGGAAAGAGGTACAAAGGGAGGTGGGAGGCGGAAGGAGGTGCTAGTGAGGAAGGGAATGGAGATGAAGACGAGGAGGCTGAGGCAGGTCAAGCGGCTGAGGACCGTAAGGATGGCAAGAAGCAGAAGACTAAGGATGTTATCGGCTGGATCTGGAATGCCCCTCGAAAGCCTTGTGTTTGGAAAGTGATTCAATAGTGAAGGATAATCCGCTGATTTCTGGTGCTATTAAGAGGTAGGGCCTGGTTGGAAGAGACGGGTCACTGGGGCATGACCTGGAACTCAGAGTATACCTTCCAGGCTAGCTCCACCCTTCACTCACTCTGTTTCCTGTCTTGCTGTATTATGGATAGCTCTTCCTGGGCTAGCCCCTTTGTCCTGCTCTCCCACCACTGCAGGCTGCCCATGAGTGAACTGAGATCTTCTGAAACTGTGAGGTAGAATAAGCCTTTCTTCCTTTAAATTATGGGTGTCAGGTATCATCCCAGCAATGAGAAAGTAACGAAGACAAATGAAGATGACTAGACAATAAAAAAGAAAAAGTTAAGTTTAAAGAAAAAGTCTGATAGCCGGAGCTGGGGGAAGGGACAGGGAGAGGGTGGGAGGGTAGTAAATGGGAAGGGATTGTAAAGTCGATATGATACATAGATGTACGAAACACCCAAATTCATTGTAAATACTATGTATTACATTTGTATATTAATAAAAATAGTGGGAAAAAAAGAAAAAGTCTGGTATTACTTATTTACCCTCGACTTTCTGTCTCAGAACCTAAATTTGTCACCTTTGAGTGAAGAGGCCTCCCGCCTGCCCACCTTGGGCAGCACTATTGGCAGATGGCATGTGCTTGCTGTCAGTCAGCCAATCCTACAGCGAATGTGCAACAGGGGAAGGAGAAAGAACCCATACTCTTGAGGCCCTGCTTTCCTTTCAAGGTACTTTAAAAGGAGAAATTTGATTTTGATTTTTACTTACGTTTTATGTTTTTGTGCCCATTACTTGGGGTCAGCTATTCTTAACAATCTTGGATGACCAATTACACCCTTTGAGTGTTCTCTGTTCTTCTTCTGACTTTATCTATGATGTGATCATATTAATTATAATTACAAAAGAGTAAAAATAATCTGTTAAAATAATATAAACAGCAACAAGAAAAAATCTTATACTAAGTGTTCTAGGAACACTTTTTTAGCATGTGTACATACCTGATTGCACCATAAGTAGTTTGGAATAAAGGGCAAAGACTAAAGAAGTTTATTTTTTTCTTTATCTATTAATTTGCTGCTTATTTATTTTTTGGCCAATAATGATGTTTGATGTTGTGTGATAACAAAACAGAATTTTTCTTTCTTGAGTTGTTCTAACCAAAAAATGATATAAAGCAACCAAGTAGAAATCGTGGAGCTGAAAAGCAATATAGTTGAAGTGGAAATTTTACCATATGGGTTCTTGAGGAGGCAGGAGGAAGAATATGCAAACTTGAATGTCAGTAATTGAATTATCTTGTCTGAGGAAAAGTAAGAAAGAAAAAAAAGCAATCTTTCATTTTCTATGAGATCAACTTTTTTTAATATACCACATGTGAATGAGACCCTGTGGTATTTTTTTCTGTGTCTGGCTTATTTCATTTAATTTAATACAATGATCTCCAGTTTCATCCATGTTGCTGCAAATTACAGGGTTTCCTTTTTTTGGTTGAAAATATTCCATTGTGTTTCTGTGCATTTTCTTTCTCCATTCATGAGTCGATGGACACTTAGGTTGTTTGTCTTTCTTGGCTGTCGTGAATAGCACTTTAATGAGCATAGAAGTTCAGATGTCTTCTGAACACACTAATTTCATTTCTTGTGAATATATACCCAGTAGTGGGATTGCTAGATTGTGTGATAGTTCTATTTTTATTTTTTAATTTTTTTATTTTTTTTTTGCAGGATGAACATACTGTTTTCCATAATGGCTGCATTAATTTACATTCCCACCAACTATGTATAAGGCTTTCCTTTTCTCCACATCCTTGCTAGTACTTTCTGATAATAGCGATTCTTCCTGGGGGGAGGTGATGGCTCCTTGTGGTTTTGGTTTGCATTTCTGTGGTGATTCATGATGTTGAATTATTTGTATATCTTCTTCTAAGAGATGTCTATTTAGATCTATTGCCTATTTTAAAAATCAGGGGTTTTTGGTAGTATTTGAAGTTCCTTATGCATTCAGGATACCACGCCCTTGTCAGATGTATAGTTTGCAAATGTTTTCTCCATTCTATATGTTGTATCTACACTGTGTTGATTGTATCCTCTTTATCCTAGTGCCTTCTGGGTAAAGAGTTAATATCCTGCATTTGGCAGATTAAATTTTCTTCAAAGGAACCCAACCCCATTAAGGATTTAAAGCACTATCCCAGGGGAAATCATTCATTAAATGGAGGTATATTATTTTCTGGGAAGTTATTGCACTATTTTGAACTGTATTGAAAAAGAAATCCAAGTGTCCCAACAGCTCCCTAAGGATGCATTCGCCCCTGCTCTGTGAGAGGCATGAAATGGTTAAGCAGGGAAAACCCTGGTCCACCCCTCAGAGGGAGAGTGTTTATTATTACACAGGAAATATCAAGTCACCCTGCTTCCAGCCAATGGAGCAAATCCATTTGTACATCAGACCCCCCATCTGACCATTTCGCAAAAAAGTTGTCAAATATAAAACTGGCCTTTTACTGCTAAAACAAAGAAGCTTAGAGGAAAGTACAAGCTGAGGCTGAAAATATGACCTTGATCCAGGAAAGGAAGTTGCAGATCACAGGGGAAGAGGACTGTGTGGGGCCCAAAGAGAGTGAAAGGAGCTGAGAAGAGATGAAGCCTTCGGGTGGACCAGAGGCGTCCTTCCCCACCCTGTCTGTCCCAGGAATCTCATGCTTTTGTTTTTGTTTGTTTGTTTTTTTTTTTTTAATGAGGAAGAACTACAAGTTGATTGGATTTTCTCTGAACACAAGCTTAGATGGTCACAAGGAACAACTATATTAATTTGTAGTTTTCACTTTAAAGCAAAGAGGTGGTGGTGGTGGTGGTGGGGTCAGTTCTTTTGGGACTTGCAGACGCCTCCAGGTGCCGTCCTGTAGAGAGGCCTGAGCTGCTCACGCAGAGCTGTTTGTTCCAGTCAGGTTCATGGTGCCCCCAGGGGCACAACCAGCTGTGTAGCGACTTTTGGAGGACATCTGTGGCCCGTTTACTTGTACATGAAGACAGCAGAGAGCTCATTCCCCCACATCTCACCCTCAGCCTCTTCTACCACGAAATGAGAAATCTGGACAGACTATTTTTAGGGTCTCATTGGTTGCAGAAATCTTCCTGCCCAGTGGTGAATCTGAGCACAAGAAAAGCCATGTGAAGTGTGTTTTTTTCTCTCCTTGGGGAAGGGAGCATGAGCAATTTCCCAGTGACCTCATCGTCCTATCTGTGGAGACAGGCAGGGTAAAAGGTGATGGGGGTAAGATTTATGTTGATATATTAGGTGAGGGTTACTGGCCACAGCCCACTCTTTCAGCAGGCTTAGGAGCTGCTAGAAGGTATTTTACCAGGTCCAACCTATGTGTGTGAGAAGGAGCCTCCTATTGGGAAATTTTCCAAGGTCTAATAAAGCTGTGCTTTGCTCCCTCTGACCTTGGCCCAGTGACAGGTAAGTCCCACAACTTCTCCCACCTTATAAACACTGAGATGGGCTGTGAGAAAGGACTGTAGGGGCTCTATGTGGAGGCTTAGGTCAGCAAGTAGGCAGAAAAATGTCAAAACCACTAATCTAATTTATTGATGGTCTTAATAGGAGAATATAGGAAAAAATTCTGCTTTGCATGGTAAATGTTGCTCTGGCACCTTCACCCAGAGTCCCCCGAAGTTAGCGAGTTACACAATGGATGTGTAGTATTACGGCAAGATGCAGGCAGAGGGTGGAAACAAAGGGAATACAGCATAGGTGAGCTTGGATGAGGGTTATCCCTCCCTCCCTCCCTCCCTCCCTCCCTCCCTCCCTTCCTTCCTTTCTTCCTTCCTTCCTTCCTTCCTTCCTTCCTTCCTTCCTGTGCTCGTGGGCCTCTGGCCTCAGTTTCCCCAGGGAATGAACAGCCAGCAACGTGAGGTCCTAGGCCCAGCAATGTCACTGATGTAGGTGTGAGGCTTTGGTGTGTACCTCTTCTCTGAGAACTGATCTGTAACAAGAGAGGGTTGTAATAGGTGACCTTTGGATTTCCTCTGGAATTCTTGCTCTGTGTCTCTCTGGGCCTAGCCTGGTATGAACTGGCAGCTTTAACAAAGACTTGAATAACTGAACAAATGAATGGAACAGGGGATTTGGCAAGATCACAAGAATATGTGAAGAACTCCTCTCACAAAACTCTTGGTAAAGCTTCCTTGGTGGCAATTCTTGGGCTTATGATCTATTTTCATGGGGACATTATCAACTCAGGGTGATGAGGAGGGTAAAAAGGGGGGAGGAGCTTCATCCTGAATTATGGAGAAGAACATGCTGAGCTCACACCTCTGCCTGGTGTGGCTCCGATCCACTGAGTCAGCACAGAGAGCAGGGTCACTGGACAGCTGCCCGTTGCACAGGTTGTATTTTTTCCTTGCAACATTTGGTAGAATGTTTCAGGTTGGGCTGGGAAGAGGAGGGGAGGAATATCTGAACCAGATGTTTGGGGCCATCTCCCTGACACAAGTGAAGAATTAGTTTTAAGTGATTATCCACGTGCCTAGTACTTACCTCTTTGGGCTGGGGAAGCTGGAGTTGACAAGCTGCACCTTAATTGGTGAAGAAATGAGAGACACTGGGGTTGTGTGCATGGTTGTGTGCATTTCCTGCAAAAGCTTCATGAGTTCAAACTCATGGTTGAACTGGCCACCTGGGTCTAGGACCACTAAAGAGAGATCTAGAGGCAGCAAGGCTGAAGAGAGGCAGGCTGTCTCTGTGTGCTCAGAATGGCCCAGTGGGCAGTGACTCTGAGGAGAGAAGTGATGGACCCGCAGAAAGCAACTACAGTGGGTCATGCTGGGTGATGGCCATGCCAGCTAAGGGAGTGGGGTTGCTAGCAGAGGAGTGCCAGCTG
Organism: Ctenodactylus gundi; assembly: GCA_004027205.1. Classification (NCBI taxonomy): domain Eukaryota; kingdom Metazoa; phylum Chordata; class Mammalia; order Rodentia; family Ctenodactylidae; genus Ctenodactylus; species Ctenodactylus gundi. The sequence continues at coordinate 368,017 of PVKB01000397.1, forward strand.
CCCAGCCACCCTTCCCCACCCCCTACACAGACTGTGTTTTTCCTCAAATTGTATAGAAGATGCCAAGATAGGAGTGGAAAATCCCAAATTGTCTGATATGATTCTCATGGTTTAAACAGTGGCTCAGAGTAAATGTTAGGTTGAATTCTAGGACAGAAAGGCTCATTTTATGCATGCATGGAGTCATGTTCTGTGATCTGTGTCTGTAAAAAACCCCAAGTAAAATGAGGTGACAGGGTGTGGGAGCTGGAAGCCTCAATGGATGGGTGCCTCAGAGTCAGAAATGAGCAAAGGGGAGGCTAACGGAACTCCTAGCCAAAGCAAAGGTCGAGATCGGAAGATGGCTTGAGCTCAGCTCTTAAACAATAAGCCACTAAACATTCATGCTTTGTTCAGTTATTTCAGACCTCAATATATTGCACAAGAAGGGGATGACTTGAAAAATCTGCGGCTGAGTTAAGCTTCCATGGGCAGAAATATGCAGGACAGGTTGGTCCACGCCCTCCCCTCACTGGCCTACACTGGTAGGTTTGCTTTTCCTTGTACTCTGCGGCAGTGGTCCCTGTTCTTTTTTGATACCAGAGATCTGTTCAGTTGAAGACCCTTCTCCCAAGGTGGGTGGTATACTAGTCATCCCAGGGGTCATTGGAGGATGGCTTTGAAATGGCAAGGAGCAGCAGAAGGAGACTGGGGAAGAAAACTTTGCCTCCTGTCAATCAGCAGCTGTATTAGAATCTAATAGGAGCTCACTGACTGGAGGTGGAGCTTCACGCACCACTCACTTTCTGCTGCTGGTGGCCTGGTCCTTCCAATGGCATCGACTGGTACCAGTCCGTAGCTCAGGGGTTGGGTACATTTGGTCTACAGTAGGAAGCTGCAGTGTTTTACTGGAGAAGGACAGCTCCTTCAGCTGGGTGTTGCTGACCCTGATTAGTCCTTTCTGGGCTGCTGAACAAAATACCAGAGAACGGGAAGTCTATACAACAGAAATTTATTTCTCACAGTCCCGAAAGCCAGAAGTTCAAGATCAGGTGTTGGCTTATTTGAATCCTGGTGAGGGCTTCATTTCTGGCTTGCTGAAGGCTGTGTCCTCTTATTGGGCCTTCACATGACTTCTAAGTATTTGAGGACAGAGAGCAAGCTCTGGTGATTTCTCTTCGAAGAAGGACACAGACCTTAGTGAATTGGAGTCTTATTAGTATGAATATTTAAAAGGTTAATTACTTTCCGTAAAGGTCTTATCTCCCAGGTATAACTGCATTGAGTGTTAAGACTTTAACATATAATCTTGAGGAGGACATAGATGTTTAGTCTCGAATAGTTTTCCTCTATTTGTGCCTGAAACAAAGGGTGCCATGAGCTAGTTGGAGAGGGGAGGCGATGGAACATTCTTCTTTCCTTTCCCAGACGGCAGGACCACTGCTTTTCGGTGTGTCCCCCTTAGTTCCTGCCCAGTACCAAAGGCTCTCTGGACATTTTCTATGTGTAGAGCACTATGATGAATTGGAGAATAATTTTTAGGATCTTCACAATCATTGCCACCCAAATGAATCAGGTGCATAAATTGATCCAGAAAGGTGAATGATTACCTACCACTTACTTCACATTAGGTCTCGTTCTGAGTACGTCATGTGGGTTAATGTACTCAATTCTCTCCATAGCCCTAGGAAATAGTGCACATACATGACCCTACTCTTGAAAATAAAATGAATGAATGATTTTGTGTTCTTTAAAGTCATACTCCACGTTGTTGAAGCATCCTGCTGCAGTAGGCATAATGACTCCTCTGTGGATGTGTTCGTGCTGGATCCCGGGAACTTTTTGCATTGCAAGGTTAAAAAATGAGCTTTGCAAATGTTATAAAGTTTATAGAATTTAAGGTAGAGTGATAATTCTGGGCTATCAGGAATGGCCGAGGTTGATAACTTGAGTCTTTAAAGGCAGAAAACTTTTTCACTCGTGTCAGAGAGAAGCAACAAACAGAAAGTCAGGGATTCTAAGGTGAGGGACTTGACCCGTGGTGCTGAAAAGGGTCATGTGGATTTAGGAGAATGGGTACAAAGAGGCTCTAGGGGTCAGACCGCTCTGGCTCACACCCATCAGGGAAGTAGGGACACGGTCCTGTACCTTCATCTGGTGGGCCTTGGAAGTGAGCCTTCCCCGGAGCCTCGGATAGCAGCTCAGCTGGCAGAAATGCTGCTCTTGCCCTTGAGAAACCTGGAGCAGGGAAACCAATTGAGCAAACGAAGACTTCTCACCCACAAAGCTGTGAGGTAATAAATGTATGTTGTTTTAAGTCACCAAGTTTCTAGTAATTTATTTCAGCACTAAAAGAAAATTAATTCTCCCTTGAAAGAATTCTTGACCCAGTATTGCCCACTAGAACATTCAGCTGTGATGAAAACCTTCTCTTCTACCCTCTGCACTGCAGTATCTACCAGCCACAGCTGGCAATTGAGCTCTCAAAATATGCCTATGATGACTGAGGATCTGAATTTAAAATTTTCTTTCCTTTTCTTTAACTTCCATTGAAATAGCTATTTGAAGTGAGTGGTTATCATATTTGATCATTTACCTCTAGGATGCATTCTAACTTGCTATCTACTATAAAGTAAAACCTAGAATCTTTAAGTTTCATGCCAACGTGTTGATACTGTCTAACAGAGACACATACAATTTTGGCTAATGAAAAAGATAACTCCAAATGTAGGGATGGTACAACCTTAACCACTTTTACATGTAATCTAGCATATGAGTCACTTTTCCATCACCAGGACAAATATACTTGACACCCACAAATTAAAGGAAGAGGAATTTATTTTGATTTCTCATTTTAAGGGGTTCAGTCTGTGGTTGCTGGCTTTGAGGCAGAAATGACATGGGGGAAGGGTCTAGTGGAGCGGGACTGCTCAGTCCACTGCAGTCAGGAAGCACAGAGAAAGAGGGAGGAGCTCGAACAAGAACACATCTTTCTAGGTCAAACTCCAGTGACCAGCTGCTCCTCACAGGCCCCACTCCCCAACAGAGCGCTCAGCCATGACCTCGTCGTTGAGTCTATCTGCTGGTGAGTGTAGCACCCCACGCTCCATTCACCTTCCAAAGATCTTACCTCTGAGCTTGTGAAACTTTGAAGGGATACTTAGACGTAAATGACAACATTTAACAATCTTGTTCTAATAGGAGGATACTCATAGAATCTTATCCCTCAAAATGCTTTTTGAATCATTTTTACCAACTGTTGGCTCCCTACTTAATGGATAAAATCAAGCTTTTACAGACGTGCACTCTATAATGGAATTTCTCTCAGTTTATAACTTCTTGAAACTTAGGCTATTATTAGTAAGTCCTATTTTCATTTGCATTTTCCAGTTGGTGACATTCAGCCTGGAGGTGAAGTTTTTCTGAGATCACATTACTGATGAGAGGTACAGCTGGTATGACTCCAGAAGGCACGCTTGTAATAGTGCATAAAAATATCTCAATTTGTTTGAACTTTGATTCAAAAACGTAGCATCAGTGCTTCGATGGGCCTGTTAGATCCTGGGCCTCGCTTTGTGGAAGCTTCAAAAGCAGCGTATGTTCACTAAGCAGGGAGATTCCTGGCTGCGCGAGGTAACGGAAAGCCCGCACGCTACAAAGGGCAAGGCTATTTTCAGTGGCTATTTTTTTTTTTTGATCTTAGTGTTGAGTTATGTTGTTTTTTTTGATGAGGAAGCTGAAGGAGAAAGAGAGAAAGAGAGAATGAGTGAGCACAGAGAGAGAAATAGGCAGAATATTATTAGCAAATGACTAAGATAATTTTTTATTTCATAGCAAAGTCATACTCAAAGACTATTGTAAAAAGGAAAAAGTCCCTTTACCCTCACCATGATGATGTGCATCAGAGAAAGGTTTGTTTCCTTGGGAGAGGACAGACCTATCAAAGCAGGCAACTTGGTCTACAGCTGTAGACATGTGCCAGGAGACTCCAGTAGCGAGATGTTCCACTCCCCACACTTAGCCTGGCTTCCTCAGTGCTTTGAAGTGAGGATCACTGGGTAGCATTTGAGAAGTGTGTCCCTCCCTTCCCTTTGAGTTCCTGATACATTGTCCTCTGAAAGAGGGACACTATGACACTGAGTTCACCTTAGCAACAGAATTAATTTGTGATGGATAGAGATTGATACCACTTATTTATTTATGTATTTCTTTAGAATGGAAAACAAAAATTGAATCAATTTTTGGGGTACGCCATAGTATTTTGATATTGGTGCAAATCGTAACATGATTATATCACATGATAATATATTCATTCCTTGACATGCTTACCATTTTTTTGAGGAGAGTACATTTGAAGTTCACCCATTTAGCAATTTCCAAGTGCACAAAACACTGTTAACTACAGTCACTATACAATAAATATTCCAAAACTTACTTATACTAAATGTGACTTTGTGCCCTTTGACCAATACCTCTCTTTTCCCATCCCCGGCCCCTGGTAATTGCCATTTTAGTTTCTGCTTCTGTGAGTATGACTTTTTAAGATTTCACAAATGCCAGATATCATCTCTATTTGTCCTTTTGAGTCTATCTTATTTCACTAGAGAATGTGCTTCAGGCTCATTGATGTTATTTTAAATAACAAGGTTTCCTCCGGCTAAGAGCTCAGTACTATTTTGCTGTGGATATAGGACCACATTTTCTTTACCCGTTCATCTGCTGGTGGACACATAGGTTGATTCTCTCTTTCGGCTATTGTGAATAATACCACAGTGAACATGGAGGGCAGGTATCTCCTAGGCATACTGTTTAATTTCCTTTGGAATTTCATTTCCAGAAGTGGGTTAGTAGCTCTAAATTTTAATCTTTTAAGAAAACTTCCTCCTGTTTCCATAATTCCTGTGATTAATTTATAGCCCCCAACAGTGTACAATGGCTCCCTTTTCCCCACATCCTTGCAAGCACTGGCTGTCTTACATCTTTTTGCTAAAACAAATTCTAACAGGCGTTGGACTTTTCATTTGTGCTTCCTAGATGGCTAGCAGAGTTTCATGTATCAGTTGGTCATTCAGTATGTCCTTTTTTGAGAAATGTCTATTAAAGCCTTTTGTCTACTTTATAATTGTTTTTTCACTGTTGTTTTGCTTATGTCATTTGAATATTAACCTTTGCTTGGTATGTGGATGGCATGTTTGCCTCACAGGTGGTCTCTTTCCTGTACCGATTGTTTACCTGGTGATGCAGAAAACTCTTCTGTAAGAAACGTCATTGGGATTTTCCAAGGGATTGCATTGAGCTTGTTTGATTTGGTCCATGTTTAGTTTTTGCAAAGAATTAAAGGATTAATAAAACTGTCCCAATAAACAAATTATTAGAGAGCATGCTTACTATTTATTGAGCTTATATTCATGGGACAAGTCATGTGACTTTCAGTTTGTATACATTGCCCCACAGCTAGCAATAACCCTAAGGATGATGAAATAAACCCACTATGGGTTGCCATGGTAACAAGGACAAGATGCATTTCTTGCTGTGCATGACTCAAAAATTAGGCTCTTCTCGGCATTATTGCAATTTAAAAAATTAAGAGGGGTGTCTTTCACTTTTAGGTTTCTAATACTAGTGTGATATCTTAGTTTGTTGGTGCTTTATAAAAATTTGTTGAATAAGTGAGTGTTTAGTGATTGAGAAATGTATTTATTTAATTTATTCTTTTGTTCTCCAACCAGTGCCTATTTGGTACTGGCCATGTCCTGGGTGCTGTGTGCTCTAGTTTAGAAAGTAGGGGTACAAAATGAAACAGCTTCATTCCCAAGGAGCTTATGGCCTAAGATAGAAGCAAGTGTTTTTTGTTACTGGGAATTAACCATTTCTGATGGTACTAATTCTGGCACAAGTAACTGTTTAATGAATTAAGTGATACTTTCCAGTGAACTGGCTTAATCTGTCCCCATTTTATTTAATAGTGTGTCGTATATTGATTATGTTCATGATCTATGATTCTTGGGAGTTATAGACAGGGTTTTCATTTTAACTATGAAGAATGTCTAAATCTAATGAAGTTTTGAAGAGAGTTTTGTTCACAAAGGAAAGATTTCAGGATAGCGAGATGTGGTATCTTATTCATAGGTCCAAGAATCACATCATTGAATCTAAGTAGTCCTAGAAAGTTTATGGATTCTAAGAACATTTCAAAACAATCAAAGGCAATATGACTTAGGAGGCAAAGTGTTGGTCTTGATAATCTTGGCTCTGCCACTTATTAAATATTGACATTTGATAAGTTATATAACCGTCTTGATGTCAACTTTTTAAATTGGTGTATGTTTGTGATACATAATAATTGCATTCATCCTGGGGAATTGGTACATATCACATCTTAATCACTGTTACTTCCCCTTCCCTATCCTCCCCTTTCATGAGTGTCAATTCTCCATCTGTACATTGATGATGAAAATACATTTCCTTCAGGTCATTTACAGATTAAATTTCAGTATGTGAAAAAAGGGTATAGCACTATGCCTTCTGCAATGTCTGCAGTTCATTAATGGCTATGGTGAGGATTAGGATTTTTATTATCTTTCCAGTTTTCACCTCTAACTTTAGATCAGCACAGCACCTCCCAGATTTTGAAATGCAGTTGGATTACTTGGTGTTTGTTAAAGTGTGGTCTCTGATGTGGCTGGTCTATGGTGAGGACCAGGGGTGCACATTTCTTCTGACCTCCTGGGTATGCCCAGAACCACTGAGGTGCCAGTGGGTCTTTATGAATCTAGGAGACAAAATGTCATCATGTATACTGTGAAGGTTCACCACTCTCTGGTGCTTCACTACAGAAAATGAAACTATGGATACTTGTGCATGAAATGCTTATAAACTGTCATGATTTTTTTCTTAGATTGAAATAGAAGCGGCATTTGAAACTTCAGGGTCAATTTTCTGTCGGTTTTGCCTGGCTAATCTTTGGCATTTTGGTGTTGGACCCCTTCCTCTATTGTGGGGCGTATGAAAGTGTTGTTTTTCTTCATATCTCCCCTCTATCATCTTCAGGGGATGTCAGTGGCTCCTGACAGGTGTGTCCTATGCTGATGCAATCAGGCCCCAGAGGCCTGGTTTCAGGTCCAACATCTGGCTGACACCCATTTTCAGAATAAATATATCATTTTCTTTTTGGTAAAAATGCTTTTCAGATGAAAATGAAAATTACAATGGGAAATTGTGAGGGGCAAGGGAAATGAACCATTTTGGGTAATATCTCTCATAATGGGAGTAATTTTGACAGACTAGGGCATTGTAGAATTCCCACACATCCGTCCCTCCACACCCCAGTGAGTCAAGTAAGCATGTTCCTTACAAGGCAAAAGCCAAATCTTGTCTTCTCTCTGATTAACAGAAATGCTTCTGAGCCTGATGGCAGTCAAGCTTATTGCTCTCAAGAATCAGTTTTTATTTTACTTCTAGTGAGCAATTAAGAAGTTTATGGTTTAAGGCAAGTCTGGGGCATTGGGCACCATATTCAATCCTAACTTTGGTTTTGGCTTCTACACTGAAGTAAGCTGTGCTCAGTATTCCTCGTCTCAGAACAAACTGATCAATAATTCAGGTTTAAAATGATTAGAGAACATTTCTTTTACCCTTTTGTTTCTTTCTGAGGGCAGTTCCATAACTAATTTTTCTTTTTAGGATAAAATATTCAGTTATGCTGTGATAAACAACATGGTGGATGTGGATGGTTGGTTCTCTTTGCCAAGGGAGAGCCTTTTGTGACTCTGGTGGGTGGTTGTGTGTGTGTGTGTGTAGAGACTGGTGAAGGTGTGGGCACTCCATGCTTATTCTGCTATTCTCCTGGGCTCATGTGACTGAAGCAGTCCTTCAGTGAATTTAGGTCTCAAGGGTGCTTCTGCAGGGACTTATCTTACACAGTAAAGTCTCATAGGTAGTTACTTCTCCCTTGAAGACAATAAGTTAAATTGGCAAGTCTTAAGTACCGGGTGGGCCAGTCATGGCTCCCAAATTTACTACTCCTGTGTGTGGTAGAAGGGTACTGAGGCAAGGGAGATTCAATGGATGGAAATTTTAAGGTGGCACTCATACTCAAGTGGTGGCACTGCCCTTGAGAAACTCCGAGAATAGTGACTCCTTACGTCTTGCATTCAGGTGCCTTACTTTCGTTACCGGCCTTGGTGTGTACATGCCCTGGACAAGTCATTAACCTTCATTTGTGTCTCGTCTGTGTGATGGAGCAACAAGAACCATCTCACAGCATATCCGTGAATCTTAAGTCCATGAGTGTTTATGAGCTTCTTGACCTACTGCCTGTGGCTGTGGCTGATAAACGATAGCTATACTGAATTTTAATGAATTCATTGGTGAGAATCCCAAGTCGTTTCCTTTGGTCTTAGGAGGGAAATAGTTGAGAAATAGTTAGGAGTGACTTTATGTAGGAGATTGTAGTTTCGAGTTATTTCTTCTTTAGAAAATTATTTGTAATTTAGTTGTACAAATGTCAATTTCTCACAGTTATAGGTGGCAGAGTCCCAAGGCCCCCCTGGGAGCCAGCACTTCATTTCTAGGAGCTCAGGAGAATGAATGTCTCGCCCAAATGTAGGGCACTGAACAATTTGGGCTGGGCATGTCCAGTGCCTTCTCACTCTGTGGCCCAGGATGGACCTGGGAGGCATGAGGGGCTCTAGTCAGTCCGGCCATCACTGTGGTCACTTATTGAACACTCACAGCGGCTTCCATTTCTGCCCTGGGCTCTTTGATGTGTTTTCTCTTTCCTGTTTGCCTTGGGTTTTTTTTTTTTTTTTTTTTTTTTTTTTTTGATGTGAGGCTGACCCAGGCTCTCATGGTAGAGTGGAAGAGGGAACCCGCTGGAACACTGATGTGTTAAGCTGAGGAGCCCTGAGGGCTCCACTCTCCCCTTTCATATTCTTGCCATGTTGCTTTGAACAAAAGAAAAGCCTCATGACTTTTAAAAACTTGCACGTTTGTTTTTGGCATAGTTAACTAGATAAAGACCAAGTAAGACTGATTCTACTTGACAGCCCTCACCCACCTTTTGTTTAAACTTTGATGGCTAAGAGTCAATGACAGTCATTGAATTATATTTCCTATAAATATTTATTTAAAAATTATTTGTATGGGGATAAGATACATGAGAATTGCACTTATCTTGGGGAATTGGTACACAATCATACTGCCTCTTAATCACTTTCATTGCTCCTTCCCTTCTCCACCTCCCATCTCCTCCATTTCCAGATTCCCTTTCTATTTCCACAGATTCTCATTCTGTTTCATATATATATATATATATATATATATATATATATATATATATATACATATACATTCTCACACACATATTTTTAAAAATTACTTATATTTTATGTTTCTCATGCAAGAAAAGCCATTGATGTTTAATCTTTGTTGTAGCATTGTGGTCTCAAGATAAATTTTTTCCCTAAAAGTGACTCAAATTTACCTTCTGTTGTGACTGAGTAATACTCCATTGTGTTGAACTTAGCCCTTAGCTCTATCTGAATGTCCTTTGGTCATCAATTCACTATCTGCCATTTCTTTTCCCCCTTTCTTTCATTCTTTTCTTTCTCTTTCTTTCTTTCTTTCTTTCTTTCTTTCTTTCTTTCTTTCTTTCTTTCTTCAGTGAACCCTTTAAGACAATAAGCACCGTATATAGTCCAGGGGCCTTTGAAACATATTTCAATGCAGGACTGTGCAACCACTGTGAATGACACCCTGTTATAAGTGAGTAATCACTTGTCTGTGTAGATTATTGTAATGGACACATCACTTTAAAGGAGGCTTTCACCTTCTTGTCTGCTCTTTAGTTATAGATGGAAAAATAACATAATTTGCAATTGCATCATAAGAAATAAGGTCTAAGTGATTTTCTCTATTCAGTGCAGTAGGCATCTGCTATGCTGTTTTCACATTTCAAACACAAATGAAAACAGACCTAGCTCCTCCCTGTGGAGTGAACTCCTCAGCACAGGATATTTTGGGGTGTGAATATGCATAAAAGTGTGTGCTCGCTAGCACGTTCATGTTAGAAGAGAGGATGGCAGGCCTTGTAAACACCCTGTGGTCTGCTACCACCTCTGATGGAGCAATGCTTGTATTGAAGCGTAATTTTCAGTTGGTTGCTTATTAGGCTTCACTGTTTCCATGATTGTTCAGATAAATGCACTTTGCTAATAACCAACTAGTATACACAGATAGATGATTTCAGAGGGTTGAAACTCAGAGAGTGGGAGAGGAGGGAGGCAGAGAATAAGGGTAAATGGGAGGGAAGAGGTGACCAAAGGGTCATAGACAGTCACTGTCTCCCCAAGCCATATGTTTTCAATGTGTTATTGAATCTGTAGTTTATGCATATTTAAAGAAGAAAGCTATGGACCTGTGGACCCATGGTTATGGACCCATGATTATGTCAGTATCAAGGAATGGTGGAAGATTTATAACTCTCTATGGGGAATTAAATTCACCATGAACTCCAGATAGTAAGGTATTCTTTCCTAAATGAGTAATTGTTACATTGTCAATTTACTAGAGAGTACTGGAGTATTTTGAGATAATAGGGAAAGCTCAAAACAGTGTTTTACTGAAGAGTTAATCTTGTGAAATTTGAATGGGTTTCTACAAGGAGTATATGGGCTTCTGTGAACAAATTGTCTATGGTTCTACAGTAACCTTATTCTGATGTTTCTTAATACCCATCAATTTAGAGATTGTCTGTGCTTCCTAACCTATAAAAAAGGTGATTTAATCCCTGCCAATCATTTTTCAAGATGAATAAATTCTGAGGTCACTGTGTGTGTGTGTGTGTGTGTGTGTGTGTGTGTGTGTGGTGTGTGTGTGTATGTGTCTGAGAGAGAGAGAGAGAGAGAGAGAGAGAGAGAGAGAGAGAGAGAGGGAGAGAAAGGGCTGTCTTCCAAGCTTGGAAAGGATGGTGAGTCTGCATTGTTATTGGATTCACACTCTATGCATTCTAGTCATCACTCAGGCAAAGTTAGGACAATTCCCCCTGTCACATCTGGTTTCATGACAGACATTTCTAGTTAATTGTTTCACTTTTCTGCTAAGCCAGATTCTTGCTCTCTGTGGCCTCAGACAGCCCTGCCAATAATCTGATTTCTTTTACCTGGAATTTCTTCACCAATATGAGCCCAGTGGATGCTAAAACGGTTACAAGGAAGCTTTCTTGATGTGGGCAACTTAGAAACTAGTCAGTTAGGTGAGCTACATGAAATGACTTGAGTAGTAGGCCAAAAAAGAATAATAAAGTGTGTAAAGACTTGGAAAATCATGGAGCACAGGCTGAGACCCCTGTGGAAAGTCAGAGAAAGCCCACAAGACCTGGAGGACTCCACGTAGAAGGTCTGTGCGACTGGAACTTTTGCATGGTGTTGGAGTCCAGAGCGGGAGCAGGAGAGATGGACTCACAGGGAGAAAGCCTGTAGCCGCATGGCCTTGGGGTGGGGTTGAGTGTGAGGACTGAGATGGCTGTTCATTACTGACACAAAGCATGCGTCTTACTTAACTTACGAAAGGTTGGCTTGACCTGTTGGAAGGCTGTTACTAAATGAAAAGCACATGCTGAATGCATGTCCTTTAAATGCTTTTGTAATTGTAGCCTCAGCAGCAACTTATTTTCACACTGTTAAGAGCCTCTGGTCAATGATACAGATGGAAGTTTACACTTGAGCAACTGGGGCAGGATTCTAGACGGCCAAGGGCAGCAGGTGTTCGGATATAATTGAAAGAAAAAAGGGAAGATAATATAAAGTGATTTCCAAGAATCAAACTCTCTCCCTGGCAATTGCCACATGCCATTTAATTGATTCGTTTATCAAATATTTGATGGCCATAGTTGTGCCCAGTGTCAGGTGCATGGACATGAATAAGAGGAGGGAGAGACCTGTCCCCGAGGACATCTCAGTCTAAAGTGGCAGAGGAGCTGCATGTAATACGTACGCTATTCTCACCTATTCCGTGGTGTGAGAAACCAGAGGGTGCATGGTGGAAGCATGTCTTCCTTTCATGGTCCACCAGGATGGTGGAGTAACTATTGTTGTACCCACTGGACAGATGAGAAAATCTAGGCCCAGAGAGTTGTGAACTAGCCAATGTCACATGTTGATCAGCCACAGCTTGGAACTAAACTGTCAGCTTGCAGCCCTTTTCAAGGGCAAAATCTATTTAATTTTCAAGAAGAGCTTGAACTCAGGCCTGGGTTGGTAGAGTCTGTCCCTTCTGTCTGTGTGGTTCAGCTTCCGCTCTTGGAACCTGAAGAACTGGGATGTGGTGGCGTGCAAGTGTCTTTCCCTTCTTAATACAAAGAGGCTTTCCTGTGCCCTTCAGATTTGACCTACTGGAGACACACTAAGGGCTGTCACTCATGCTGAACACACAATTCCTCTTTTCCCAAATACCTCACAGGTCTGTCTTATAATGGAAAGATAATTGCCTTTGGGGATGGAGTTTGATGCATGCTCATTCACTTGTCTAAATCTGTTTTTTTTTTTTTAATGTATACAATGGAATTACAAAGACCTGCTTGTGGGTCTGGGAAATAAAATAGAAGCAATTTCAACTGTTTACAAGCAACAGCTTTAGAACCTAGCCCCATGTTTCTCTTTTTTATATTCAGACCAATTTTGGGGGTGGGGTGCTGGGGATTTGCACTAATCAAAGGCTTAGTGAAATAAAGCTTTTTGAAATGAAAGAGCAAAATATGCCACAGGTGACTCAGGCCAAATGATTTCCAGCCTTATCTCTCAGATGTAGATGACTCATAGCAAGTTCTCAGGAAATACTTCACAAGAAAACATGACCAAGTCAATTCAGCACCTTGATTTATAGAAAGTTGAAGTCGGCTTCCTAACACAATGTGAACATGCCTATGTGCTGGCCAAAAACTGAACTGTGCGAAGGTTTGCTTAGAGCTAGCCCCAGCTGGCAGGGACTCAAAACCTAGCCCATGTCCTGCCCTAACTAGGACACGTAACAGACTGCTTATTGGGCCCACTGGAAAAGAAGAATATATTATATAATCATTTTCTCACCTCTCTGATACATATTTCTACAAACAACACTAGGGATGGACAAGTGAAAGCTTTTATGATTCATAAGGAACCAACTCCCTGAAATACAAGGAGTTTCAGTCTGAGTAGGTCTTCTCATGTCTGAATCCCTGCAGTCTTTAAAAATAAGCATAAACTTCCAAAAAGAGTTCAGAGGCCTCTTATCTCCCCAATTTTGTCCTCCTTTTTTTTCTATGACTCCTCACAGAAGACAAAGACCACCAAAGGCAACCGAGCCTGCTCAACATGCATTATACTTTCTGCACCTTTCTTTCTGACTCAAAGTGACCCGCTCCTTTTTTTGGTTCAGCTGGGATAAAAATGCCCACTTACTTAGAAGGGAAAGAAGGTGGCTGTCACTGGCAGCATGATGTGGTGGGGCTGAAGAACGGCCTTGGGGGACGCCTGGCCTGACACCACAGCTCTCGTTCCGCATGCTGCTGACCGTCTCGCAGCCTCCGAAACTGCATGCCCACCACGGGAAGGATAAAAGCAGTTGATGGGCCCCTGAACACTCAGGGGCACCAGGGGTTGTGCATTCGTGAGTTGTTTCTTCATGCTGCCTCAATCCTGAAAGGTTTGAGGGTTTTATACACTGCTAATATGGTGGCAACAGAGCCACCTAGCAGACAAGAGGGAAAAGGAAAGCAATAGGGTTATAGCTCCAGACCACCTTGTAGCTAGGAAGACCTCGCAGGTTGTGAGTCCCTCCTCTAGGCTGAGGAGGGCTGCCATCTGACTTCTGGTTCAAGGTAGATGGAGTGTAGAAAGCAAGAGCCAAACGCCGGGAGTCTGCTGGCTGGGTGGCGAGGCTACCTCAGTTTCCCTTCAGAGTTTGAATGCCATCATGCTCCTTTCAAAGTTGCTTTCCCTTTCCCAAAAGTCAGGAGAGCTGTCTGCCTTGTTAGTAGAGGAGCCCTCAACGAAGCCTCAAAGAACATTGGCACCTCCTGAACTGGGTCTGAGCCCTCAGTTTTGGGGACGCCAAACCTTGGCTGACCTTGGAGAGAGAAGAAAAGAAAAGAAAAACCCTAAATATCAACAGTGCTTCTTCTTTCTGAATATTTCTAGTGCAGCAAAAAGACCCTAGCAGCCAAAACAACAACAAAACCACAATCTTAATAGATAGGCTGCCCCACCACCATTGGTTAACGGCAGGTACTAATGGCGAGCAAAGTGTCCCTGAGGAAGCAGGAAGGAGAAGCGTAGAAGAAAAACATGGAAGTGTGCATGTGAGTGTGTGTGTATACGTGTGGGCATGTGCACATGTATGGATGTGTGTCTGCGTGGGGGCTGCATCTTGCAGTGTTTAAGGCGAATCCCTGGAAGAGAAGCAGAAACAATGGGAAGACATTTTGAGGAGTCTTGCCAGATAAAATACAGAATGTCCAGTTAAATTTGCATTTCAGATAAACAATGAATAATTTTTCAATGAGAGTATGTCTCAAAAATTTTATAAGACACACGCTAAAAATGATCCATTGTTCTCTGAGATTCAGATTTGCTTTCATCTTAGATGATTTTTGAATGGCAGCCATGGTTGAAAGACAACAACCAGATCCATCCTAAATGCAAGTCCTCCAGTTCCAGGGTCGGGAGTGGAGGAGGCTGTGGTACTCTGGGTGGAGGAATCTTGTGTGACAAGAGCTTGAACTATTTTGTGAGAGAAGAAATGATTCAGCTTCCTAACATGGAAAATGTGCTTCAGTCATTCGTTCCCTCTTTCCCTTCATTTAGGAGGAAAAATTGTCAAGGACCAGGGCTAACGTCCGTCACAAAATAGTGTAAATGTCCATTGACAACATTTTCAATTTACTTTGGTGTTTGGGATATAGTTGCTTCATAGGTTCTCAGACAATGACAGATGGTCTACAAGGTGGGACCAAAAAACACGCTCATTTTTTAAATGAAAACAAAGACACCTTGCCAATCATCCCCCTCGAGACGCGCTCCTCAATATGAACACGTGTGTCCCACCATTCTTGCCACTTTCTAGAGCAGTCTGGGAGTCCGCTTTCATGCCTTTGCAAGGTGTGGTTAGACAGAATGAGAGAGCTGCAGCTGAGTGCCACCTAACGGAACATTTGTGTCTCCATCCACCTTGTTTACCACATCAAGCACTGTGTAACTTCCGGTTCATCCTCAAAGTCAAAATGACCATGAACAGTAAACATTTTGAGTAAATTCAAGACAGAGGCAGCCACAACAAACACGACTAGAGACTCTCACAGGAGAGGACTGTCAGAACCGCTTCAGAATGCAGGAAGGGTGACAGGATAGGTGCACTTGAAGCAAGGGGGAGGATTTGATGAAGAATTAATGACAATGTGGACAATGTGTCTATTACTATAATAATTTTCTTTTCATTGAGGTGCTAGGGATTTAACCCAGGGCCTTCAGACTGGTTTATATCCCTATCCTTCTTATCTTTATTTATTAATATTATTTTTTTCAATTTTGAGACAAGGTTTGTTACATTGCTAAGTTGTCCAGGTTGGGTTTGAATTAACAATACTGCTGCCTCAGTCTTTCAGAGTCCAGGGATTTCAGGTCTTTATCAACAAGTCAAAGTACTGTAAAAACATTTAAACAATTTTAATACCATGTATTTTGATCACTCTTTGTATAAAAAATTAAATATTATCCAAATCCTATTGACACAAAGGGAAAGTTTTGATTTAAAAGACCCCACCCTGAGATAATGAATGAAGAACAGGGTGTCTGTCTCTGTCTGTGTTATGCGAGGCAGGCGTTCCTGTGGTGGTGAGCTGCTGCTGGGTGAGGACAGCCCTACTCCGGCTGGTCACCATCGGGCACCTACCAGGAAGCTCATCGATAAGGTTCTTCCTCAGATGTTTCCTGCGCGGAACATTTATCCTTCTCATGCCTGACCTACGGCACACTAGGGTGACCACTCTCATCTGTAACATGTTCCCGCTTCATGTACTTTTCTCTGTTCCAGTGGAAACTATGTTAATGGACTTGCTGTGCACTTGTGAAAATGCTCAGTTTGAAGAAAATTCCCCGAAGCATCTGTCTCCTTAAACTTTCCTTACTGCAAAGAGATTGGATTTTGTTTGTATTTTAGTTGGTTCAGTTTGAATGAATGAGTATTTTTCTCCAAGTTATTATTTTTGGTTGTAGGCATTTTGATACATAATAATTATATTCAACTTGAGAATTGGTGCATATGCATACTCTATCTTGATTATATTTACTTCCCTCCCTCTCCCCACCCTCTCAGCTCTCACCCCTTTTCCTTCTCCACAAACTCTATGTCCCTGTTCCCTGCCATCATTCTTTTATTTTGCTCTTTTACTTGTTCATACTTTGATTTTCTCTGATTAGAAGAACCACGTGACGTTTAACCTTCAGACGAGCCATTTAGCTAAGCATAATGGTCACGAGGTGCCTCCATTTTTCTACAAATGACTCATATTTATCATTCCTTATGGCAGAGTAGTACTCCATTGTGTATATGAGTATGGATATTATATATATATATATATATATATATATATATATATATATATATGCACATTTTATTTATCCTGAGTGAATAAATATTGGCTAAATGTCTTCTAGGTGTGAATACCTGGACTTGAATGATGCGACGGGGATATGGAAGGACATGGCCTTTCTTATTTCACAGATTATGTATTAGAAATCAGTTTCTAAAGTCATTTCCCTCTGATTATGTAGCTTCATGGATATCAGTCCTAATGCGAATCCTAATCTGAATCATGCAACTTGTAATTCTAAACCAGTGCTTGTACTCTCTCTGGTACCACTGCTGTCGCTGATGGTACCAATGCAGGCACCACCTCAGCTGCTGCTGAGAGCCGTCTAGCTGAACAACAGACTCATGAAAACTCTAGGTGCAGGTGTCCACATGTAGCTTGTTCATTTAATGTGCCTTTGTGGACTGCTGGCTTTTCCCTGAAGTAAAAAAATGACCATTTATTTATTTATTTATTTAGCGACAGGGTCTTGCTCCATAGTCCAGGCTGGTCCTGAAAAAATAATGACCTTTTAAAGTGAACATGTCGAATTGATTCAGGCCATCTAAACTGGCATGACAGCCTGACCAAAGACACCCAGGAAAGAGGACTTCTAGAGTTGATTCAGGAAGTGGCAAGAAGCATGGGGTTAGTGTGTTTGCAGTGAGGAGAGGATTTTGAGAGGCATCGATGGCAATATGTTTTTTTTTTTACCATAATCTATTAAAAAATTAAACATTTGCTCTGTACTTTGGTGAGTTGTTGTAAGATTAACCATTTTATACCGATGTTGATGCTAGATCAATATAGTCCATCATCGTTGTGTCTGCTGCTTTCAATCAGAGCAACATAATTAGTAAAAGATGTTTGCCTATTTGTATCAACACACATGTATTAGTGGGAGAGAGAGAGAGAGAGAGAGAGAGAGAGAGAGAGAGAGAGAGAGAGAGAGATTCCTTGCAAAGAAACTACTTGGCTTACGAACTTGTAAGGTCTCACAATTAAGTCTGAAATCCACCAGGTGGCCATCAGGCAAGATGTGGGGAAACTCAGGCAAGAGTGGGCACTGTAGTCCACGGAGTGATTTTTGTCTCCTAGGAAATCTTAGCCCTACCTTCAAGACCTTTCAATAGACTGAGCCAGGCTCATACAGATTATTTAGGATGATTTCCTTTGCTTAGGAAAGCAACTGATTGCAGAGGTAAATGACATCTCCAGAGCAGCTTCCTGAGACCACTTAGATCCATACTTGATTGACTGTTGGGTACCGTTGCCTCACCATGCTAACCCATGGAATGGCTGTACACAGACAAATAAAGCAACAAGCATGGAACTTGGGGCATCTTTGTGGTGGTCATTTCTAGTGAGGTTGGTGAGAGTCACAAGGGTAGAATTTGTATTAATTTTCATTTGAAGAAATTTGTGGTACAGCTGAAAAGGTGCAGTTAAGCAAAGTATAAGCCAACAGCTTGTATTTACTGAAAGGTGCTGGTCGCTGTGTTAAGAGCTTTACATACGTTTTTTACATTTAGTCTTCATGCAACTCTGTGAGATAAATACTATCATTTGTATTTTGTGGTGCAGAGTATTTGTTTCCCTAATATTATGTAGCTAAAAAGTCCCAGAGCCAGGATACTCATCTGGGACAAATCAAACCAACAGTCTTATCCAAGACAGAAGAAGCAAAGTTTTGAAATAGAGAAGCAAATGACATACTCAGAGATAGGGACAGTCATCGGGGAAGTGGCATCATGCCAGGCCTTGTTACCAGGGGGCGGGCTTGGGTAGGTAGAACTAGAAATAAACGACAGAGAAAGAGAGAGGATACCATCGGAAGGGGACAAGGACCCAGAGAGAGGACACTGAGATGAGACCCCGGGCTCTAGAGGCTCTGTACTCCATCATGGGTGGCAAAGGTGAGTGGAGATGCAAGGACACAGCACAGCCAGTAAAGCATGTCCAACTCTTCACATATTGAGGGTGACTTGGGCATTTGGACGAACAGTGTGGACCAGGCCTGATAGCACAAATCTTTAAATCCAGAATTCTAGAAGACTGAGGCAAAAGAGTGGCAAGTTTGGGCTCAGCCTGGGCAACTTAGTGACTCAGTAATTTTGTCTCAAAAGCAAAAGCTAACTAAAAAATTGTTGGAGATGCAGCTTGGTGAAAAGGCCTTGGGTACCACAATCAATCAATATGAGACCACGGGGGAAAACACACCTAGAGCCAGCAGCCCAGGAGGCTGGAGCCATTGGTGGTAGGTTTAACCAATGTCCCTGACACTAGTGACAAGAGGAAGGAGAGAAGAGGAGGGAGAGCCCACGGGAGGAGTTCGGAGAAGGTCATCGGCGGAGGCTGTAGTTTCACAGCTCTTCTGTAGGCGTATGAGCTCACAGGGTGTGCTCACGCAACTTTTCAGAACATTTTCTCATTGTTTTCTTAAGTTCTCAAGCTATATGGGAAAAAATCACAGAAAAATGAAGGGTTTGAGTATCTGAAAGATGCTAGTCCAACTTGGCAGAAGGGGCTTTTTGGGTGCAAAATTTATAAAATGCCCTGAAAATATTTTCCACAGCACATTCGGTGACTTCACTCAGTCCTGCTTTAAACGGTCTATTTTGGTTTTGAGTTCATAAAGCCCCCACCTCTCCACCCCCTCTCTCTCCCACTCATTTCCGTGTGCGGGTCCACATCCAGATAAAACAGCGAACTCAAATATGGTGTAAAAATACAAGACCCTTTTGGGCTGGCCTTTCATGCTGCGCCCCAAAGTGCGCCTGGGTGTTGAAAGTGAAAAGAGGCGGGGCCGCGGAAGATGTTTTCCCAGTCCGAGTTATGAGAGCGGGTGCTTTCTGGAGCTGGTAGTGGGAGCACTTGCACGGTCGCAGACCAGACGTGGAAGTCATTCAGGCCTATGCCCGCACGCCGTGGTTGGCGGAGCGCTGGAAAGCCTGCCAAAGTCAGCAGCCGGAGTCGGGAGAGTAAATCAAGTTAAGAGGGAGCAGGACACGATTTTGGAAAAGGAAAGAATACATGGGTCACACCATTAGCCAGACCTGCAGGGGTGGGATGATGAGATATAAATTGACTGGTATTTCCTGGGTTTAGACAAGGAAGTCTGAGCGGGATTTGTATCTGGTGCCCTGCCTCTTGATGCTCCAGGTACTTCTTTCCCCACCATTTGCCTGCTCAGTGGGATTCAAGTGTGGGCATTTAGAGCAAGACCAGGCCCAAGCCAGAGAGCTCTGGGTTTTGCAGCTATAAATGCATTTATCCAACCCGTCATTCTCAATTAGCGCTGGAGTGCCCATAAGGCAAGGCTCCTCACGGGGCTCTCCAGAAGCTGCGCAAGGCTCTTCAGCCTCTTTTTTGCTCATATTTAAAAACCTTTTCTCTCCACATT
This sequence comes from Ctenodactylus gundi, assembly GCA_004027205.1. Lineage (NCBI taxonomy): Eukaryota > Metazoa > Chordata > Mammalia > Rodentia > Ctenodactylidae > Ctenodactylus > Ctenodactylus gundi. The sequence continues at coordinate 388,002 of PVKB01000397.1, forward strand.
CTGACTGATTTCTGTGGAACGCAGCCCTGCCCTGCGGGAGCCGTGACAGTCAAAGTGACAGCTGTGTGAAACTTCGTGCAAAGGGAAATGGGGTCTAGGCAGGCACGGCAGTGGATTTGGTCCCCCGTGAATCCATAACCCATAACTGGGTTTTGCTAACCAGATGGCAGCAGAGGGGCAGTCTTCTAGTCTGTGCCATCCCGAAGGGTAACAAATTGCTTTTGTACCAATCTATGTGTTTACTGTTTTTTAAAATCTCTGAGTCAGGTTTCCTACTGCTGGGGCAAAACATCCAATGTCCACAACATACAAAAGAGGTTTAATCAGTCTTGTGGTTTCAGAGGGTTCAGTTCATGGCTGGTGGACTCCAAGGCAGGAGCATCATGGCAGAATGACTCAGCGGAGCAAAGTTGCTCAGGTCTCAGAAGCTGGGAAGCAGAGCAGTGAACAGCTGCAGAGAGGAAGGGGCCAGAGGCTGGACGTGGTCCCCTAGGTCATGCCCCTCGGACCTGCTCGCACACACCCAGCAGTGGGCTTTGCTAATGTCTAGATGTCTTGCCACCCAGTCAAGTCGGCAATCTTGCTGAACAGTCACAGCGACTCTTCTGTGAGGGACGTGTGATAGGTATTTTTTCCGTTAAGCCAAATCGGAAACTGAGGCTCAAAGTGCTTCAGTGGCATGCCGGTGGCTGCAGACTCAGTGCACAACAGAGGCAGCAGGAGGAGAGTGGTACACTTAGCTGTACTGTACAGATAAATAGAAGTTTAGAGAGGCCAGTACAATAATAAAGGGCGAACTGAGGGTCAGAGCTAAAACCCTCAGCACAGGGCTGTCTACTCCGCTGCATCACGTGTGCCATCTGGCCCAACGTCTTGTTCACTCCACTATTGTTGCCTGAGGAAGACCCCGGAAGTGGGAGGATGGTCACTGCCTTGCTGGCCCCTCTCCCCCACACATCGGGGAGTTCTCCGGGTTTTGCTTTCTGTGAATATTCTGTCCATAGATCCACACATCCATTCATTCATGCATACATCCACTCAGTAATCACCGACACCAGGTGCTCACGTGCCAGGACAGAGCTGGGTGCTGGGAATGCCCCTATGAGTAACTGCCACCCCAGGACCCCTTTTTCCTTCCTGTTGTCGTTAGTCTCAATCTCTGTACACTAGTCCACTGAGAATTCTGTCAAACCCACTCTTAGCCTGCATCTGTTCCCATCTCCCCTCGTCACAGCTACCATTCTGTCCCGAGACCTGACACCTCAGTCATGGCGTCCTAATACAGTCTCTGTATGTCCATTAACCTGCTCCCTACCTAGAATCCAGAACGAGCTGCTGCTGTTGCTTCTCCTTCTTTGGTACTGGAAATTGGAAACCCTAGCCTTAATGCTTAGCTACGTGCCTGTTTTTTTTTTTTTTTTTAATTTTAAGGTTTATTTACCTGGAACAGGTGACACAGGGCTATAATCCCAGCACTCTAGGAGGCTGAGGCAGGAAGATCACTGAGCCCAACCTGGGCAACTTGGAGAGACCCTGTCTCAAAGTCAAAAATAAAAGTAAGCTGAAGATACAGGTTAGTGTAAAGGCCCTGGATTCAGTTCTCAGCACCACAAAACAAACTGTTTAATCTTTGTGTATTTTGAGTCACGGTCTTGCTACATGTAGTTGCCTAGGCTTGATCTTGAACCTGCAGTCCTCTTGCCTCAGCTTCCTAGAGTGCTGGTCTTCCAGGCACATATCACCTTGCCTGATCCAAGAGTAAGTAACTTTTTGACTAGATGAGATCATGTTGTCACGTTACTCCCTGTTTCGAATGCCTCAACTACTTTTCATTAGATAAAAGACAAACTAGCTATCATGATGAGGAAAACCTTTCATAATCCTCCTTCCCCCTCCTCTCCCACCACGGGCCCCATCTCGCTGGAAGTGCCAGCCAAGACTACAGGAGTAGGGTCTTACACCAAAGGTTGTTCCAGTTTCAAAGCCTTGGTCCCAGCCGTGCGCTTCCCTGGAAGGTTCTCTCTGCAGTGTCATGAAGCTAGCTGCTTCTGTCTGCCTCTGTCCCTGTGGAATCTCCTCCTAAAAGTGCTTCTGGACATCCTTCTCGAAGCAGCCACTGCATCTTCTGCATTTCCTTGTTTAAATTCTCTGATATTACGTACATGTACCACTCTCTAGCACTGTTTGTGATTTGTTGATTATCCTTTCTTCCCACTACAATGTAATTAATCGCATGAGGCTGGGGCTTGCCTCTATTTTTGCTGCTCACAGCCAGATATGGTGGTACCTGCCGTCCCAGCATCTTGAGAGTCTGAGGCAAAAGTTCTAGCCCAGTTTGAGCAACATAGAGACTTAGCAAGACCCTGCCTCAGAATGAAAAAATGAACGTACCTGGGGGTTTAGCACATGTGAAAGCCCAAGGCTCAGCCCTCCGTCTGGAAAGAAAAGAGTGCTTGTGCTGAGTAGGAGTTCAGTGAACACTTGTGCATAAACAAGAGATGTAGATAAGATCTCTGTCTTTATTGGGTTCACAGTCTGTTGGGGAGATGAAAAAATTATAAGTCTTTATTAATATTATCAGATGCTAAGGGCCCATGTGATTTCTGTCTCCAGAATTCTGACCACTGTTTCAGCAGCTGCCTTTTGCTACCATTGGTTCCTGTTCCAAGTGATATTTTCTCACATTTCAGGAGAAATTAGAACACAGCCTTCTGAATAGTATACCTAAAATTTTTCATGTACTTTGGGTTGCGAATTATGTAAAGTGTTTCCTGTACAGAATGACTATGGAGAAACTGGAAGAGTAGGAGGATGCTCTCTCTCTCTCTCTCCCTCTCTCTCTCTCTCTCTCTCTCTCTCTCTCTCTCTCTCTCTCTCTCTCTCTCTCTGAGACAGGGTCTTGCTCTGTAGTCCAGGCTGGTCCTGAACTCACTATGTAACCCAGGTTGGCCTGGAACTCATGACAATCCTCCTGTCTCAGCTTCCTAAGTGCTGGGATTACAGACATGCACCATTAGCCTAGGTAGCTTTTATATATGGTCCTGGGGAATTGAATCCAAAGCACTGCACATTCTGCGAAAGAGCTCTAAACGTTATCTATGCTCACAGCCTTGATAGATTGTTTTGATTGACCAATTATTGGGAAAGACTTTTGGGGATTGTGAAAATAGAATATAGACTTGATCGTCTTTTTTTTTTTTCTCTGTAAGATGTTAAAGGTTTGAATCTTGATGTCTTTCGTGAGTGTGCATCTAAAAGTCCTAGTCCTGCCTACTGGGGTCTTACAGAACAAATCTGATACCATGAAAACTTTTGAAATAATGTAAGCTTAGTATCGAAATTGTATAAAATACAGCCAGTGTAGAGAAGAACATCACATTACCCAGGGTACCATCCACTAGTGATAAAGATCATTAATCTACTAGGATTTATACTTCCCATATTTTTGAGATGGAATGTAAAAATTCATCTCTCTTTACTGGCCCACCTGAAATTTCTCATGTACTTTGGGTTGGGGATTGTATAAAGTAAAATGTTTACAGAACAGAGTGACTGTGGGGAGACTGGAAGGGTAGAGACTCCTGAGCAGGGAGGACGGAGTCTTATAGAGCCCTCGACAGCAGGGTGAGAAGGTAGCCACAGTGGAAAGACTTTCTGGAGGGGCCTATACATGTGCAAAGTGTATTAGAAAACTAGAGTGAACAGAAATTATATATATTGTCTTATTTACTTTCTCATTGCCGTGACTCAAGACCTGACATACACAAATTAGGGAGGAGAGATTTATTGTGGCTTACAGGTTCAGGATGTCTTAGTCCTTTCATGGGTGGGTGGTTGAAAAATGGTAGAATCTTATGGCAGAGTTGGACACATGGCTCCAGGAGACAGAGATCCTTCCAGCATGGTGGAACAGAGAGAGGAAGGGTGGAACCAGCCCACGCTCCTCCAGGTCAAGGCTCAAGCACCCGTCCCTTCCAGCCAGCCCCTAACCCTACACAGTATCCATAGGAACATGAGGCTTTTGGGGGACACTCCAGATCCACACCACGACATACACATGCACACATACATACATATGTGTGTGCGTGTGTGTGCATGTGTGTGCTTATGTGTGCATATTTAGGTGTATGGGTTTACTAGACCAGCTTACGGAGCCGAGGGCAGGAAAATCTAGGAGCTGCTTAGCTGTGAAAATGAAAGAACAGAAGTCTGAGACTGAGACCCCGAGTGTTCACTGCACAGCAGCCCGTGCAAGTGCGCACTGCAGACCAGTGTCCACACGTCGTGGCAATGGCCTGAAGACGGGAGGAAGTGTGCACGCCCGGAAGCAATGGTGAAGCCAGACATTGATGTCTACAGGCGAAGGTGAAGTAAAGGCTAGAGCTCTCTCAACAGAAGATGCACAGAGCTGTCAGTCCCTTTTGTTCAATTCAAACTACTGGTTCATTTGTTGAGTCTTCTTCCTTCAGTTTGCTGGGTCGTGCCTCAGTCATCCTCACTCGAAGCTCTACCTTTGGGTCAGGTGGGCGTTTCCTAATTCATTTGCATCGGCATGATAAACAATCACAGAAAGATGCTGCAGAATTTCAGGAAAGAAAGTGCCAAGACACAGTTGATGTACTGAGTGCCCGCTTCTCACTGTCCCCACACAGGGGCCAAAGAGCATTTAGAATGCAGTGCAGAGGTCTCAGTGAGAGACTTCTCAGAGTAGAGAGGAAGGCAGAAGTGACAAAGGGTGGAGGACTTGCTGACTGACTGAATGCTGCAATGTCAGAAAGGGAGGGATTCTTGGGTGATGACCTTCTGAGAGGCTTCCGTGTAGCAGCGCTCTAGAGGGCCTTAACTCTTTTAGGAAGCACATTGGGCTAAAGACACACTCAAAAACAGTAGAAACATTTTACAAATGTAGCAGACAAACTTCAAACCCAGGTGCAATCATGTGATATGATTAACTGCTTTCATAAGAAGAGATGAGGACTGTTTGATGGCTTCATTTTAAGGAGGGGGAGGTGTGTAGGTGTCAGTAAATTTCTCACTGCCCAAGCAAGCATGATTAACTTCAATTATGGCTGCCTTTGGAGAACTGTGCTGGTCTTTTAGTGTGTTTCAAAGTATTTCATTTAGACATTTTGGAAAAACATACATCTCTATTCATAGCAATGGTTGCTGTTCTGATTTACAAGTTCTGCCCCACTGTAAATCATTCAAAACTCAAAAATTAAATTTTATGGCATAACACTTTGATGGCTCTAGGCCTGGGCAAAGGGCAGGAGGAATGCAATTTTTCTTACTGCCAATTATGATTGGACTTCTTTTTATTATATCTTTTTTTAATAGAGCAGATGATTCAAGTTCACACACACATTTATATGTACATTTATATATGCTCTACTAAGAAAAGCATTCAAAACTTGAATTTAAGAAAATGGTATGCTTTTCATCATTGGTTCAATCTTACTTAGCTTTAGAATTATGTATCCTAAGCATACTAAAAATTTAATATAAATTCCCATGTCTAAAGCATAGATGGATGTCTTTGGGGCTTGGCCATTTAATTGCCTTGGGTGCAAACATGAATTATTCAGCCCTACCTCCACGAGCAGCAAAGGGCCTTTATACAAATGTGCTCCCTCTTTCCTGAAATTGCTTGGCCCCCTTCTCATACATGTTTCCTCCTCTCTCTTATAGGAGGGTGGGATTAGCTTGGTTTCCTTGTTGGGGGGAGGAAGGAAGCCACTACTATTGAGTGACTACTGTGTTCCAGGGCCCTGGGCGGGGTGGTATGTGTGCCTTTTTATTAAGTCTTCCCACAATCCTGGGATTTAGGCTTTAAAGGTCCTGTTTTATATATGATAAAATAGGGTCACAGAGGTCCAGAGGCTGACAAAGTGCTATGATATGTCTCCTGCCCTAAATCTACAGGATGAAATCTAAATAATAAGGCATTAGGAGAAGAGAATTTTGGGAAATAATGAAGTCAGGAGACTAGAGCCCTCACCAATGGGACTAATGTCCTTGGAGAACCTCCTAAGGACTTCCCTGAATGTTCTGTCCAGTGAGGACCCTGAGAGAAAGTTCCTCACATGAGAAAGACCGTGCGCATGCACAGAACCTGCCATACCACCCGCTTGTCCTCCAGACTGTCAGCAACACATGTCTACTGTTCCAAGTCACCCAGTCTGTGGCATTTATTGTAGCCACCTCGAGCGACTACCATATAAGCTGTCATACCAGTTTTAAGTTGAGAGTTAGAATTTGAGCTCATATTCACTTGATGCCACCTCTGCTAGGTCCTCTTGGCAGCACGGGGCCTTGAGACATGGCCTCTCACATCTGTTCTCAATCTCAGCGAAAGATGCTACTGTGTTCTTGCGTATTGGCCTCATCTAAGATATTTGATTCTTTTATTTGAAGAATTTTAGTCTTGACAGTTTTCATCCAAGTAATTATAAGAGATGAAAAAGAAAATCAGGGGAAAGGGGTGATTTCTGTAAGTATATCATTAAGCAAGTTCTGAGTACCATGCTATTTGCTGGAAGAGGATTTTGGGGTAGAGTAAGGGGTTGAGTCACTCCTCAGGGTCGGGAGCATGCACTTCTATCCGTTCATTTGTCCTCAACTTCTTGCCCAGGTGGAGGACCCTGAAGTCCTCATCTCTGAATAGGGCTATGTCAGAGCATGGACACTGAGCCTCTGAGCTGCGGGGACACAGTGTCCAGAGAAGCAGGCTTGCCTCATGGGGTTTAGGTCAACCACTTTCAAAATGGGCAACCCACAAGCACTATGGATGTGCTGACCCTTCACTGAGTATAGATCATTTAATGTAGCTTCCAACCACTCTCTACCTTTTATGAGAACAGATTTGTAGACATTTACATTTCGTGTTGGTATCAATGAACACATTTTACATTAAGATAATCATCATTGTTATCACAAGATAATATTATTGTATTCTTCATATGATAGAGCAAATAAAAGTCTCTTTCGCGAGTGCTTCTCTGAGGTGTGATAAAAATTCAGTGAATGCTCCTGCTGAGGGCCATCCAAAGTGAAAGCGGACTCATACAAACATGGCAGATGTCCTCATCCGCCCTACTTGCCTCATCTGGCACTGGGTGACTTACGGCTCTTTCCCAAAGTCAAAATGACCTGTAAGGTAAACATTTTGGATTGTTTCAGAACACCAAGGCAGCCATGACGGTGCTGCAACCAGCAACTGAATGCATGTGTGAAGGAGAAATACCAGAACTATTTCAGGAAGCAGCAGAAAGACGGGATAAGTGTGTTCAAAGCAAGGGGGAGTATTTTCAGAGTGATATATGGCAATATGACTCAGTGTAATCATTTTTAAAAAATTTAAACATTCAGGAAATTTGTTGATCACATGTCATATTTACAAAGGCTTCTTGGAGGCACCCACATATTTACTCTCAACTCTTCTAAAGAAAGAATTGCTAAAAGTAGAAAATATTAGCTAGAATAAATTTAAAATGAACAGGGAAATTTAGGCAAAGAGAAATCAAAATGAAGAAAGGGATATCGATCATACCAAAAACAGTGTTGGCAGAGAAAGGATGGGGTGTATCATCCTGCATTTTGTGGGAAAGCATGTTACAGTCCTAGCCGTTTGGTAGCTCAAGGTGTCATTTCCCCGACCGGGTCCTTAGTGAGACATTTAGAACTCTCAGTGAGAGTGCCATTTTCCCCGAGTAAGTCACATTTCTACTCCTGGGCTAGGAGCCGCCCGTCGGTAGGGGCAGGGTGCAGTCGCTTGGCGTCAGTGCTTCGTACAGTAGGGGATCAACGTGAGTGAATGAACACACAGGTGACGTTGAGAACACAGGTAGTGCTGGTCCCATTTACAGATGAATGAGAGAGGGCCACGTCGGAAGCAGTACCATTGACCTCTAGCTTATTTTCATGCCTTTATCTTCTAGAACGTGACCCTTCTTTTGTCCTTGGACAGACTGCCTGTCCTGTAGCTGTGGAAAAATGGGGTGTTACTCAGACAAGGCTCCGCAGCCCTCTGCGCATTCCGGCACTTGGCTGGAAGGGGCATCATGAGACTCACAGCTCTTGGATGTTCTCATTTCCTTTGCTGTGTTTCTGTTCTTAGAACCAAGGCGTTGGTTTCTTCCAGACTTTGTTCTTTTTCCATAATTTCAGCATTGCCTGAGAGCTTTCCTTTAATGACAATCATACCAACTAGCAAATATTAAAGAAGGAATATCAGTGAGTTTGTGAATCATGCAGTATTTGGATAGAGAGTCTTCCAAAACACATATCACAGAGTTCTGCAAACGATTAAGGCCCCCATGTCATTATTACCTTTCAAGCCAGTCTTCACAGCGCACTTTGCCTGAAATGACGAGAAACGCCCTCACACAATTAATGCCTTAATACAACCGCCCGTGGCAGCTCAACTGTTGCAAATTCTCTCAATCTTGATGTTTGGTTCTTCCAGGAAAAATCTGGACTCTGGGCTGATGAACCAAAAGCTATTTTCCATTAGCGAAAAACAAAGTGGAACTTTTAACCTTTGTCTCATACAGTTCAGGCAAGGAACATATCCATCTTTTTGTATTTTTAATGCAAAGAAAGTATTTATTTTATGAGGACTATTAAATGGGTTTCCTATGCAATGTGCTGTCTAGAACACAGGCTATGTGTGTTACATAAAACAGACAAGCGTCCATCCCCAGGGAATCTCTGGTCGTCTTGTTTTTCTTCTCACCTTTCTGAGCTTTGATCTTGATGGAGTGATGCCTCTGCCTCTCGCTGGAAAATTCATAAATCTGAGGGAGGAAGAGGCTGACTTGTTGGCTCCTCTCTCTCACAGAGGCTCATACTCTATTTATCAAAGGGCTTCTCTTTAAGAACATGCCTGTAACACCTCAACGTCCCTGTAAGGTGTCTGTGAGCTTGTCCCCTCTGCCTGTTGGGTTTTAAAAAATGATGGAGCTTTCGGAGTGTAGGGGATTTGCAAGGTTAATGGGACACTTCTAGGAGGCTTAAGGTTTCGCTGAAGTGTGCGTTGCGTGGGAAGGTTAGCGATAGGTGTAGTGGTGCTGGCAAAGCTGTGTACACTGAGATGGGTCAGGACAAAGGCTCAAATCTGTATCGTGAGGGAAAGTCTTTCGCACTGTAGCCCTATGGCAAAGGGCCCAGGAGTCCAATTCTAAAATAAGTTCTCCCCTCTTTGAGTTAGTGCTCACTGGTTATGCAGGATGATGGTTTCATTTTGATCTATTCTTATGTGCATATAACAACATATGTTGATTATGACTTTTATGTTACTTTACCCCCTTTTTCCTTTTCATAGTCTCTTTCCTTTTCTGTAACCTAACTTTGCTTTTTTTTTTTTTTTTTTTTTTTTTTTTTTTTTTTTTTTTTTTTTTTTTTTTTTTTTGAGTTTCACACATCTCTCGCAAAGTCCCTGATGTTCAGAGCACTGGAACAAGCTCACCTTACTGAGCTTTCAATTTTCAAAGAACACCTGTCTATAAAACTCCAAAGTCAGATATTTCACAGAAACACTTCAGTTTTTTTTTGTTTTTTTTTTTTTTTTCATTTTCATTGTTTCACTGGATTCCTCCTTCCCTTAGGTGGTAAGGCCCGTCTGCCCCAGCTTTCCTGGTGGTGAGGCTCATCACGCCAGCCTTCCTGGTGGTAAGGTTTACCTGTCTTAGCTTTCCTGGTGGTAAGGCCTATCACCTCAGCTTTCCTGGCTTGGACAGTCCACTAGTTCCATATTATCCTCTTTGGGTTTCATGGAATCATAGAGTAGCAGGCAGAATGTTGAAGACACACAAATTTGGATTCAGTTTTGACTTAGTACTTTCTTAATTTTGTAGTTTTGAGTAAATTGCTTGGTTCCCATTTTTTTGCCTATAGAAGGGCATTAATACTGCCAGTTTTGCTGGATCACTTGCGAGCGTATGAAAGAATGAACACTAGTAAGCACTTGATTAAAGTGACTTTTGATTTCTATGACATTGAAGGATTTGTATCAGAGGGTCATATCTAAATCTCTTTAGAATCAACACTAGCTGTGGTGTCATATGCACACGCAAGAGCTGGTTTAGATGTCTATTGCTGTGATAAATTAGCACATAATGGCTTAAATCACCATGCATTTAGTGTCTCACAGTCTCAGTGGGTCAGGAATGCAGGTGTGACTTAGCAGTGCCTCTAGGGTTTCTCATGGGGCTGTCTTCAGTGTCAGCTAGGGCAGGGCTCCCTTCAGCAAGCTCAGTGGGAGAAGAATCCACTTCCAGCTTCACTTGATTGTTGGCTACATTCAACTCTTTGCAAGTTGGACTCAGTTTTTTATTGATTTTGAACTGAGGCCACCTTTATACTACCTTGATATAGAGGACTTCCTGTAGGCCAGCCCAAACATGTTTTTAATATATATATATATATATATATATATATATTTAAATTCAAACCAACAAAGGCAAGAGTCTGCCAGATCATGGAAGCTAGAATCTCATGAGCTATATTCGTGGGCGTGACACTGTTCACATGCTATGATCTCTTGGTTTGAAGCAAGTCACTCTAGGAGATGAGATGGTACCGAGGGAGGTTGTTACCAGGAAGTAGAAACATTAGAAGACATTTCAGTACCTGCCCGTCACCGAGAGGACACACTCTGCAAGTGCAGAGCCTAAAGTTGGTAGTTGGAAGAAGGGTGGTGGCAATCCAAGCAGAGAAGTGCAAACGCGTTTTCTATTTAGGAGACAGAAGTGATGGGAATGTGAAGTGGGTAAAAGTGGCTTCTGGGTCGCTGACTTGTTCAGCTGGAGAAGAAGGTGTTAATAGTCTCTGAGAAAGGGGAACAAAGAGGTTGGGAAGCATAGAATAAAAACAATGAATCTAGTTTTCGTTACGTGTTTATTATGCGTTAGACTTAACCTGTCTAGCAAAAGCTCATGTATTTGGAGATGTATTTGGAGCTGAGGTCTTTGGAAAGTGATTGGACCATGGGGGTGCCATGCTTTTCAGTTGATTAAATCCATTTACTAGTTCATAGTTGTATGTGGTTTTGGGAGGTGGGGCCTGGTTGGAGGAGGCAGAACACTGGGGCTGTGACCTGGAAGGGAAAATTCTGTGGCCAGCTCCTTCTTTCTCTTTCTGCATCCATGGTTGAGCAGTTTTTCCTGTCACCCCTTTCCACCATGTTGCTTCTGCCCTGGACCCACCCATCTGTGAACTGAACCCTCTGAAATTATGAGCCAAATTAAACGTCTCCCCTTTAAGTTGTCAGTGTTGGGTGTCTTGTTGTGTTTCAGCAACACGGAAGCTGACTTTCAGAGATTTCCGTTGTCAGTTTTGTTGCCAGTCTAATCACAAGGTATAAAACAATCCAAAAGGAGATTTACTCTGGTTGGCTCTAGGATGAGAATATATGGGAGAGTCAAACTCACTGAAGTTCTTCTCATCACCTCTGCAGCTACTCCTTACTGTAATATCCCTTACAGTGTGTGTGTGTGTGTGTGTGTGTGTGTGTGTGTGTATATATATATATATATATATAGTTTTAGCCAATCTATTTTTAGAAAATATAGGAATATATATATATATATAACACATTTTAAATAGCACATATTAAGGGACAGAAATTCAATTGTCTTACATAATTTTCAAGTGTTGAAAATTTGTGTGGCATAAAATATATTTTCTTCTTTGCCTAGTAGCAAATACGGTCCAGTATTTATGACTCAACAGGTCTCCATCTGCTATGGCTGGGGTATGGGAACAACATGTTTTTCCCCATGGGCTCATGTGTTGGAGACTTTATGCCCAGTGTGAAGGTATTGAAGTAGTAGAACCCTTAAGAGGTAGGACCTAGAGGGAAGCCATTAGGGTTTAGGTGCTGCTCTTACAAGGGATTAATGTAGTTTCTGTGGGATCCCTTATAAGTTTCAGTATGAGGGAGTTGATACAAAATGTCTGAGTCTGTCAGACATTCTGCTTTACCTGGTGGTCTTCAAACTACGATGCCATCCACCATGATATGAGGCAGCTAGGGGACCTTTGCCAGAGTCAGCACCATGCTGTTTGGACTACCATCCTTTGAAACTGTGAGTTTAACGCAACTCTTTTCTTCATAAAGCAAGTAGCCTCAGCTGTTTTGTTATAGCAATGGAAAATGAACTCAATACTTCTTTATTACTCCTCTGGCTCTAGAGAGACTATAGCTTCCTGGAGAGATTGAAAAATTATTTTTCTCCTTAGATTTTGATTTACCTACACAATTTTATCAGTAATTTCTACATTCATCTTTTACATAAAGGCTCTTAACTCTTTGTATTGTTCCGATGGGCAAAAATTATCCTTCTTTCATTAATTTAGTGTGTTAGTGAGCTACAGGTACATAAAAAGCAATGTGAAGTCTTGTGGCATATGGAAGTCAACATTTATATACTTAACTTGCATACCTACAGGTAAGTAGAGGCTAGCTGACTTGGAGTGGCTTGACTGGCTGGTAATCAGGTACTAACTGAAATAAGTACACTCCATGTATCTTTCATCCCCCTTAGATCATGACAGCCAGAGTATAAATGTATGTTTTTTTTTTCTTATTGTGGTTGTACAGCCAAGCAAAGCATGATGTTTGAAACCTCATCTCTGTTTTCTCTGTTAACATTTTAATCAAAGATGTGTGTCTAAGCTCAAATCTGGGCTAGGGTGGTATCTTTCTATGAGTATTTCAGACAGGGAATGTAAGAGTATCTTTTGGTGGTAAGAACAATTTACTAGTACTTAGTAAATTATACAAAGAACATGGACACTCTAAGCAATGTCTGAAATATAGTAAAGAGTAATCATCATTCTATATTTTTGGTTTTTCACTCTTTCTTTTTTCACTCACTTTCCATCTGATTTCTAGTTTAGTTTTTTTTCTTTTTCACACAACTGACTCCTATTGGCAGACAGCAATGCTTTATCAAAGGTCTGATACTACTTAAGGTTATTGTTAGATTATGAGTCATTCCCATTGAGAGAAACAATTTAAAGAATTTTAGACATCACCTTAGGGAACTAGGGCACAGTGTTTATGAACTGACCATGAACTCTAGTTATACTTTGTGTTCACTTGTTGATTAACTGTAGTTCAATAGCAGAAAAAGAATGTGTAGGAGATGTCTATGAAGAGGTATATTAGAAGGAATTCATTGTGGAGTTGGTGAAGGAAATCTAGAATCTGTAGGGCAGCTTGTTGTTGAGACCAGGCTGAAACTCTGGGACAAGAGCTGGAACTGCGGTCTAAGGCAGGATTTCTTTCTCTGCTCTAAGGACTTTCAACTGATGAAACCAGGCCCACTCAAGTGATTTGAGATTCTCTTCTTTGCTCAAAGTCAACTAGTTCTGGACCTTAACAACGTTTAACAAAATACATTACCAGCAACACATACATTAGTGTCAATGGAATGACTGGGGACTGTGGCCTAGATATCTTGACACATAGACTCTATCACACTGGGTGAATGTGAGGGGCCTGTGGTTCCTTACTCAAGTGAATATGGTCGGTTGCACCACTGGAGTGTTAATAAGCAATTATTAAGATGATTTACTTCTTTTATCACTCTTATTTCTTTTGTTTTATTTAAAGATCTACTGCTATCCAGTGCTTAGATTTTCTGTAATAAAGAGAACAAAATTCACACATATGCTTAAAGGTTCATTTTGCTACTATTAGCATCCAGATAATTCTGAGTTATTCAGTCTTTATGAATACAGAGGTTGCTTCAAATCTGGGTGTATGTTATGATTTAGTTCTAAATTGTCTCCCGAAGTCTCATGCATTTGGAAAGTGACTGTCAGTGTGTTAATGGATTGATGAGTTCATGTGCTTCTAGGGGTGGGGCCTGGCTGCAGGTGTGGCACTAGGTCATGGCCTGGCTGGGTATCATCTTCCCCTCCCCTTTTGCCTCTGTCTCTGCCTCCTGGCCTCCATGCCCTAAGTGGCTTTCCTCCACACCTGGCCTTTCCACCATTCATGGATGAGATCTTGAAACAGGAGCCAAAGGAAACCTTAAAGTTGTGGGTGTCAAATATAGATTCCAGTGACAAGAAATTGACTTAGACGGCGAGTCATAAGTTTCACCGAAGTTTGTTTCATTTGCTGACATCAATTGCCACTTGCATGCATAGCCTAGTACCAGTGATTCAGGTTTTTCCAAAAACTCTATGGTGACATTTTTAATCCTGTGCAGGCAATGGCATAGGAATAGGCTCAGGCTGGGATGAAAAGCTGAGGAAGAGAAGGAAGTTATGGATTCCAGAATTTCCCCAGGGCTCTAGAATGACCTGGGGAGTAAGAATGGATAAGGTAGGGCCACCTGCTTCTTCTCTGTAGTCTGTAAAAATGAGAGTTGGCTGGGGGTGACCATATACTTTACTATGATGTCTAGCGAAAGAAGACACTAGTGATAGTCATTCCAGAACAATAGCTCTACACTGGTTCTGTCCCGGTCAAGTGGTTCCTACTGTCTTCTTATCATTGGATTAATTCTGTGAGTCCGTAAGACTCTAAAGAACATGAACATTTACTAACCAACTTCCAGTCCCCATACCAGTATCTAGTTCCCATGCCTACAATAAATTAAAAGAATTTATTTGGCAATGAAATATTATTCTGCCCTGAAGAATGAAATCATACCATTTACAGCCCCAAGAATGGAACTGAGACACTCTGATAGGCAAAATGAGACAGAGAAAGATGAATCCTACATGTTATCTGTCATATATGGAAACTAAAAGAAGTCTGACTGGATGGAGAGCAGTGATCGCTGGAGGCTGGGAAGGCGAGGAGGGAGAGGGAATGAAGGGAGGTTGGGTAACAGGGGCCCAAACACAGGAAGAACAGGTTTTGCTGTTGAAATTTATTACTCACTGTCTTTGCTGGACTCAAAGGAGGAGAGGTTCTGTTTACAGTTCCTCATCATGCATTCTATGACGGGCCAGGAGAGGACAGGAGAGTGAAGCCCCAGCCATAAGGAAGTGACAGGGGTCGAGATCGGTGCCCACTGTGCATGCGGTGCAGCCCCACGGTGCCCTGTTCATATGTGAGTGCATAGTATTAAAATTTAATAACCAAAATAATTTTGGTATAAAATATAGTGCTGGTAAGATTTCAGGAAAATTCTTGCAGATGAATCTGGAGAGGAAGAATGAAGCAACACCTGTGAGAAATTTTCCCAGAACGTTTGTGAGGTAAAGATGCTACCCAAATTTCCACGACAGATACAGACAGCCTCTCCCTCTCTTAATTAGATAGGCAACATAATACAGTTTGGCCAGATTATAGAATGTTTACGATACAGTCACTGTGACATCAATTTTCTGGTTGCCTTGGGAAAAAGAATGACCTGGGTGAGGTTTGATTTCCCGTTGGTCTCCGCAACCCTCAAGGCTGGGCCACACACACCACAGGCAGGGCCACACTCAGCAGAGGGTCATTTTCGTTGATGTGTGCGGAGCCTCCTGGTTTACACGTGATCTTGTGGGTTGGTAGTCACTCCTCCTCCCGCCTCATCCCCTCGGGAGGGAGCAACTGAGGCCTGCGGGGTTTCCTCGGCTGGAGCCCTGCGCCTGCGGCCTCGCAAGGCTGCCAGGAGGAGCTGTGGTTCTCTGTGCTTCAGGCCTGGGCTTCTTTCACAGGCTCATGTTAGCTCTGATTGATATTAAAGGTCAAGCAAGGTCCTTTATAGGCTGCGGGAACTGAAGCTTAGTTCTTGCCAGGGGAGTTATTATAGCTGGTATCATAGGGTTTACAGGCCCCGGGAACCATGTCTCGGGGCTTGTGAGTTTCAATGGAGGCGATTCATAGGCTCCAGAAGACCTGTAATGTTTATAAGAATTGCACAGTTAACTCTCAGGTGCCTCAGTACGAGCCTTCCTCTCGCAGTTGTCGTAAGACTGAGGCTGTGAAAGTGAGTATCACACTGTCCCGTCTAGGAGAGAAGGGAGAGCTAAATAGAATCTCAATCTTGGGCTAAAAATACAGCTCTCCAGACAATTTTGAACGTGAAAAATTACCTTTATGCTGAAGGTTTTCCTAAGGAAGTAGAATTTGCTTCCTGGTCCCTTTGCTGTTGAGCTCAGTGATGCGGCACATTTTGACCAATTGAAGTTAGGGAACAAAACATGAAAAGAGGCTTACGCGGGCTTGGCTCTTGACTCCAGTGATCACCGTAAGAAGACCAGGCTCCCTGAAAGTGGCAGGCCTGGATCTTCTCTGCGGCCTGAAGTCAAGGCACCCAGTACAGATTCCCTAGCTGTCTTGTGGTCTATGAGCATGATAATATATATATATATATTTGGTGCTACTCGCTTACTTTATGGCTTTGTCATTAGGCACAATTACGGAGGAAAGCACTGGTTATTACATGGCACACACATCTTTTTCATCCAGTGATAAGGAATCTGCATCCCACTATTTTCCTTTAACCATGTACCATACATGCCTGTTGCTTGAACTTGATGGAGACTTTTGCCTTGTTTTATATGACATGAATGGATTGAGGTCTTTGGGTTTATAGGTTTAAGGCACCATAAAGTCATTTTGTTTAACTTCATTATCTTAGAGTTGATGAAGGTAAGATAGGAAGCGATGTGTTAAACTTTCTCTGTCGGGAGAATCCAAGCACCCTCCCTTACTATCCATCCTCCACTTGTTGCCAGATGACCTTTAACCTGGTGGGTGGGCCATTACAAGATGTTGTGTCGCTCCTTTTAGCATTGGGGAAGGACTTGTAGCAAGGCTGGTGACTGCAGGCGGTTGAGAGCAATGGTGAGGAAAGTTGAAAGTGACAGGTTGGTCAGGCGTCTGCCACAGCTGGAAATAAAGACTCTTCTCATTTGTACAATCATTGGACTTGTTCAAAGAGTTTCTCTGGGAGAAAAAGGGATGAAATTAAGCCATGGAAGTTTTGGGCCAAGTCATGAAAACACATTTTCCAAAAGAGTCGTTAATTTGATGGTGAAATGAGTCACAGGCTGTGGGCAGGGCTGAAAGTCCCATCAGCGGCATTGCTCAAAACTTAACTGGACAATAAAAAATGTATGGTTAAGGCAAACATCCCTACAGGGTCAGGCCAAAGAAAAACTGTGTCCCCATGTGAACTTTCCTTTGGATTTTCAGGTCAAATCTACAGGGAAAGTTACCTGATACCTCAGCTCATGAGAACAGCAGGGTGGGTTTGCTTCAGGATGAGGGATTTCTGCCATGTCACCTGTCTTCAGGGTCGAATCCATTGAATCATGACCAGGCTTTCGGTATTGCTGTTGTGGCGGGTCTGGCACTTGCTCCTTAATTGTTGGAAAAGATTATTTTTCACTAAACTTGAACCTTGAGTTCCCCAATTAAATGGTACTCTCTAATAACAATGACCTTCTATGGGAGCTTTCTAAATAGAAATGGTCAGCAATATTATTTTAAAAATAGAAATGATTTATAAGCATACATCTTCAGATATATAGCAATCTTCACCACTTCCTCCTGAAGGAGAAAAAAAATAAGCTTTGATCCCTGTATTTGATACATTGAAAAATGTCTGGTGAATACCAACACACTTTTGCTTGTCAGTTGAGCTACGACTTTCAGATAAGCCTTTCCTGGTCCCTGATGAGGGAAGGTAGAATATTGGTGGGGCCCAATTCCTGTCTTCCAGGATGTTCATTTTAGCCTGTAGTTGTGCATTCATTGATGCGATTACTTCACTAACATCTGTCTATATATTTCACTTGTAAAACATGTATCAGTTATTTCTGACTTCCAATGGGGGTGAGCACTCTTGGTTTTTGTGTATTATTTCTTTTTCTTCTTGCTTCACCAATGATGCTTCTTCCTGTACTTCTGCTCCAGTGACCTCTTCAGTGATATTAGTCACACTCAGGTTAAGTCCAAGCTCTTCCATGTGGCTCTGAGGACTTCTCATGTCTTGGAATGTGGTTTCTCATCTGGACCCTTCCTCTTTATCCTACTTTCTGCGAGGAACTCAACTTTTCAGACACCACTGGGCTCCTTCAGTTTCCCCAGGGACAGGCACTGGCTGCAGTCTGTCTTTTTTTCTTCCATCTTGGCCATATTTCTCTTTGCAATTGCGTTAGCTTCCTATAACTGTAGTAACAAATTAATAAAAACTTGGGAGCTCAAAACACCAGTGATTTATTCCCTCATAGTTGTGGAGGTCAGAAGTCTGGAGTCAGGGTGTCTGAAGGGCCATGTTGCCTTTGGATGCTTTTCCTATTTCAGATGTTGCTAGCGTTCCTTAGGTGGTGGGCACATCTCTCTGCTTCGCCCTCCATTGCCTTCTGTCCTCTGTGGTTTCTCCTTTGTAGATGTTTCACAAGGTACTTTTCCTTAGGGGAGGGCTTATCACCTTGATAATCCAGGATACTTTTCCTGAAGATATTTATCTTTAGTATATTTGCAAAGACAATTTCATATGAGGTAATATTTAGGTGTCTGAGTGAGGACATGGAGGCATACCACTCTACTAAGCCTTGCAGACACTCTTCAGCTAAGGTAAGGCCTTTATGGCTTTTCGTATGAATTTCAATGACTTTATTTTGGTCATTGTAATGGCTAGTTCTACTTTCTCAGAGTTGGTAAAGAATATTTTCGTAATTGTCATTTTGCCTCTTAATTCTTCTCTGCTTTATTGCTGGATAGCTTTGTGGAATTCATGCCTGGCTAGATTATTCTGGAAGTATATTACAATCCCTCAAAATCAAGAAAAGGGAATCCAAAGTCTTAGGTATGTCTTTGGTAAGAATTAAAGTGAATTCTTTTTAACACTGGGTAATATGTTTTGTATTCCTTTTTGAATATATTTTTCATTTCCTTGTATCCTACACTTCTCAAAATAGCTCATTCTCCAAAAATGTCCCATGCCTGTCAAGAAACACTTCTTTCATTTTAAGAATAACAGGAAACTTTAAGCATGAACTAGAATTTACTTGATATAATGAGTTGCTAAATTTGTTAGGTAACATAAGATTATGTTATGATGTTTTTATAATAACATGGAGATTATAGAATCCCCTTATCAGTAGAGATTCATGTTCAATTATTTGCAGGATTTCTTACACGTGATCCAGGCAAAAAAGCAGAATGGAAATTACGTAGCATGTAGGTGCCCACGGGGGCTCTGTTACACCGTTCCTGCTATTCTTGGGTGTGTTTGAAAGTATCCCTCTCCTCCTGCCAATCAACCCCAGCTTTTATTCCAGGGACTATCCCAAGGTCGCTCTAGCTCCTTCTCCCCCTCAGGTTTACTTGTTTTGTCCACTCTTCCTCTTCATTACCCCAAAGGCATGTAGTGAGCCAAGCAGACCCCTTCTGTTTTCACAAGGGATTGTGGGGAGAGAGGTTAAAATCAGAACCCAGGGCCTCCTCTCTATTTTGCAGACAAGGAAGTCTAAGAACATTTCATGCTACTAATTTTTTTAAATCTCATAACCAAAACGTATAAGCTTTGTTTAATCACTCTGTAGAGCTTATTCTTTAGCAGATTGCTTTCTTTGTAGTCCTTATTTTTTATTTAGTTGAAATGACATTCTCTTATATTTATTTGCATTCTGTTACATGGGCAGTGAAATTGTATGACCTAGGGATTTGACCCAGGGCACTGCCCACTCAAGTCACTATTCCACTGAGCTACATCTCCTGCTCTCTTTCATATTTTAAAGTTTTATTCGACACTTTAAGATAGGTATCATGACATGGAGATGATGTTGCATTATTGTTAGTTGAGGGTCTGCTGAACCCAAGTACCATAAGGGGAGGTGAATGATCAAGAATTGTCAGCCAAAAGATGTAGAATGTAGCAGAGTATGTGTAAATATGCAGACATCCAGAAGTACCAGGGAAGAGTTCATGGCTTGAAGTGCACAATAGCTGACATTTGAATCCTTGTGATGAATATTTTATTTGCTTTACATCTTATGCTGATCACTTTTCATGAGAGTTATGTGCTGGTTTTTTTTTTTTTTTTTTTGGATCTGGAGTATTTCTGCAAAGCCTCATGTGTTTGCGTGTGGTGGGATACCTATAGAAAGTAGGTCCCTGCTGGAAAGGGCAAGTGCCTGGGGCCCTGCCTGGAATGGACCACTGAGGCTTGATCTGGAAGAGGTGGGTAACTGGGACGGGACCTGGAAGGTATTTGCTAGTTCCCTTTGCCTGCCTCACTTGACTTCCTGCCTGTGATGCCGTGAACAGCTTCCTCTGGTTAGGCCGCTGCTGTTGTCAGCTGCCCATGAGTGGACTGAAACTCAGGGCTGAATAAATCTTTCCTCTCTTATGTTATGAATGTGGAGTATTTCTGTCACAGCAGTGAAAAAGTAACTAAGACAATATGATTACTACCTTTCTGCAGAAATGGAAACTGAGGCTCAGGAACACTGATGTTTTGTCCAAGATGACATGAAAAGCTAGATTGTGTTTTTCATCATATTTCTATGCAGTTGGTACTGTCATTACAATTCAACAAAATAGTTATGTATTTTAGATTAAAAACTGAATTAATTTTCTAAAAGGCTCCCCCACTCTAGGATGCTCCCGTGTTTGTCCTGTTGAGTCGGTCTCGGCCACCTCCTGCACTTGCCCCCTTTCAGGCCCTAACCGCAGTGAATTCTGCTTGTGCTCTGTCATTGTAACGCTAGTGGTTACTTCTCAAGATTTTGTCAACCCATGGGTCTCACTGGGAGAGCTCTTCTGTTTCACATGCTTGGGTCCTAGAGCATCAGGAGATGGGTTTGAATCTGGGGCCCCAGAACGGCCTCCCCTTCACAGGGCTTGCTGGCTCTGAGCTCAGCTGCACTGCTGGTGCGTCTTCGGCTCCTCATATGAGCCTCACTACGGAGGTGTTTGGGCGTCCTCACATCCTCGCGGTGAGGTAACAAGAAGGAGTCAGTGCTCTAAGTACACCAACAAGATATCACAGGTCTCTTAATGCTGACCCTTGTCAATTACCATATTAGTCAGGGTTCCCCAGGGAAACAGAGCCAATGGAATGTGTATGTGTGTGTATAAACACAGATACTCCTTGATGTATGGTGGAGTTATGTACTGATAATCCCATCAAAAGTGAGATTTTTAAAAGTAAAAAATGCACACAATCTATCAAATACCCTACTCTAGCCTAGCCTGCCTCAAGTACACCAGAACACTCGCACCAGCCTGTGGTTGGACGAACTCATGTAACATAAATCCTGTTTCATTATGAAATGTTTAATGCATCACATAATTTGTTGAATACTATTCTGAAAGAAAACAAAAACCTAGAATATCATGTCAGTACATTTTCTCCCTATTGTAACATTAAAAAAAAAACCCAAAAACTAAAGCCACCCATAGATCAAGCCATTGTTAGGGTGTGGGTTATCTGTCTCTGTATCAATGTGTCTCTCTGTCTATCTTCTGTCTATCTATATCTGTCTTATATTTATGAGATTTAATATAGAGAGCTTGCTTATGATTACAGAGGCTGATAAGTCTAAGATCAGTTATACTAGGTAGAAAATCCAGTGGAGATGATGGTGTAGTTCTTGTCTGAAGGCCCAGTAGGTTAAAGACGCCAGGAATACTAAAGAATTCAGTTAGAGGCTTGTGCGAGGAAGAAACAATGTCCCAGCTGAAAGGCAGTCAGTTACTAGGAATTCTGTCTTACTCAGAGGAGGCCCAGCCTTTTTGCTTTCTCTGACCCTCAATGATTGGGAGGAGTGCCACTCACGTTAGTGAGGGCGATTTGTTTTGCATAGCTGCTATGGGTTGAATCTGGAATGTTCCCCCAAAGCCTCATGTGTTTGGAAGGTGATTGGGTTGTGGGGGTTCACTGGAACAAGTGGATTGTTCTGTGAATTTCTTATGCTGTGAAGAGGTGGCGCCTGGCCGGCAGGAGGGGGTCACTGAGGGTGTGGCCTGGAGGGCTGTGTCCCTGCTCCCAGCTTCTTCCCAACCTTACTCTTCTTCCTGGTGACAACGAGATGGACAGCTTTTCTCGGGCTAGACCTTTGCCGCATGCTTCTAGCATTTCTCATTTCCAGCTGTCAGTGAACGGACTGAGATCTTCTCTAACTATGAGCTAAAAGAAACCTTTGCCCCCTTACCTTGGGAGTGCTGAGTATTGTGTCACAAAGATGAGAAAGTGATTACGACAAAAGTGGATGGATTGAAATATTAATAGCATCCAGAAACTTGCACACAAAGCACCAGAATAATGTTTGACTGAATATCTGGGCGCCCTTTGGCCCAGTCAATAACCTGGGAACCTTTCGGCCCTGTCAAAACTGGTGTACAGTGTTGACCATCACAATTTGCACAGAATCACTTCTGGTGTATTTTGTTTGCAGTCTGCTTCTTCTTCTCTCCATGAGACGTGGATGACCACATCCTACCCCATGCTTGCCAACTTAAAATCAAGAAGGTAGGGCCAGAGAACCTGTACTTTTATGAAGTTCCCTTATAGATGATGACTCGAATCACAGCTTAAGAACTCAAGTCGTGGGCATTGGGAAACAGTCTGCCTGTGATTTTGGGTTCTTCTCCACTTCCTGTTTTTCTCACAGCTTACACTTGTGCATCTAGATGTATTCCTTTTGCCTTTATTTATTTATTGTTTTACCCTTTCAGTCTCGCTCATTATACAGTAATATGACTTCTTCTATTATTTCTTTTGTTTTTTTTTTTGAGGTTATGGGTGTTTTCCCTTAAATGTTTTTTTTCTTTTTTCCCTCATTTTATAGATATGTATAAGTGCAAAATTTAAGGTTTACGATTAAGTTCAGCATTTTGTGCACATACATATCTTGTCAAGATGACAAGGACTTTCCCACTCTCCTTTTGAGAGACCCAGATCACAATTCTATTATTTCTTGTTTGTCATTTTCTTTTCAACCAAAAATATTTTTAAGAACTAAATAATATTTTTAAATATCTATAGAAAAAGTACAAAGATGCCACACAATACCCTCATTCATTTTTCCCCCTGTCTCTTACATGTGAGCGTGGCTAGTTTTGGAGTTAGTTTTTCAAGTATAGTTAAAATATATATATATATATATATATATATATATATATATATATAGTAATTTCAGATCCATGGAATAAATTTAACCAGGACTGTGTTTCTTTAGTTTCCTCAAAATTGACTCTCAATTTTCTTGTTTTTTTTTTAAAAACTATTTTAATGATCTTGACAAGCTTGAAGATTACTAGTCAAGTCCACTGTACCACCACTAGTCGATTATGTTTGGTGTTTGGAGGAAGAAGTCTACAGAGGTGAAGGGCTCACCAAACCACACATGCCTGAGGTGGGTACAGGAGGTCCCACATTCCAGGAGAGGGCAGTTAAGTTCCGCTACGTAGTGAGCAGAATGTATAATTTGAATTTTTTGTAGGAATATTCCAAATATATATTTGACCTTTCAGATCAAGGACTTCTCAAAGTACAAAATGGGCAATCCTAACATCATTGCTCATGACAAAATAAGAACTATTTCCTCCAACCTGTATTCCAGCTATGTGCCTTCTTCTCTGCCCTTTAATGAAGTGCTGTCTTTAGGATCTGTCAGTGTATCATAGGTTAGCTTGATAAAGATTATTCCTGAATTATGAGTGTCCCTGGTTGAGCTGCCTTAACCAGACTTATCCAAGAGAGGAAGATCATGCCACTTAAAAAAAAAAAAAAACAAAACAAAACAATTGCCAGCATTTCCCTAGAAACTGGAGTACAAAGGAGCTGTTTGCCTGGAGAGGTCTGTTTATTTTCTTTAAAAAACTATCAAGAATAACCCTTTGAGATGTGACATTCTGTTTTCACAAGCACACTCAAGGTGTCAGACAGAGCCCAGTTTTATATTCCTTGAACACAGAGTGTGCTGGAGTGTTTGCGGGACTTTTCAACATGTCACTTTCAACCAATTTTATGTACAAATGGGTTACAGTCCCAAGAAAATATTCAGAAAAAGAGGAAACTGTTTCAAAAAGGAGTATTAAGTATTATTACATTGAAAGCCATTCAGGGTAGAAAACCTTCCCACCTGGCGTCCAACCTTTCCAAGGACCAAGGAACTGGAGTATTTGTATACAGTGGAAGAGAACCATCTTTACCCACTAGAGGTCTGAGGGGAGCTGCTTGTTCAATTGGCCATTCATCTCCCCTCTTCTAAAATCATGCTTTCTTTGGTGACGTGATCTTGGAGTCACTTTCAAAGGCGTCCTTGGTCCCCTGCCCTCTGTGGTATGCATTTCAATTCTCTTTCCAACATGGCTCCAAGATGCACATGCCTACTCTAAGACCAGATCTTCAGACATGGGGAGAATTTATTACATGAAATTTATTGAGAAATGTTGGATTACAGGATATTCCAGGAGTCATTTCCGTCTTTAAAATAATATATTCATTTAGAGTACTGATGGCTTGCTTCTTAGATCTGTCATTTTAAAATATGCCCCATCTCACACCAATGCAGCTTTGATGCAACCACGTCTGAGCAGCAGCTTTCAAGGTTGTGTCAAGACAACAAGTTGGGATAATTTAAGGTGACAGGGCCAATTTTAAAACAGAAGGCCAGTGTTCCTTATTTTGAGGACTGGGCTCAAACTGAGGTACTTTGTGGCCTCTAGAGCTTCTTGGAGTTTCTCAGGTTTTACTCTATTCCCAAGCAAATGAGATTTTCCAACAACAGCACAGATGGAATGTGCTCTGAGCAGATATCATAGGACACCATGCGAATTAAGTGAGGCTTTTGTTGACTCCCCTGTGCTCAGCATCCTTTCCGTTGTTCAGAATTTGTAGGTGTATAGTCTCCACACAGCTGTTGTGTAGCTTAACGATAAAAGGACCCTAACCTTTCATCTTATCATCTTATAGAAGTGAGAATTATAACCAGAGGCACAAATCCACCTCTGAGATATCATGGCCCAGGCAGCAGAGCCCCTCGTCCCTTCCTACACACATAATCGCTTGCTTTGCTGTGCATGGACACCTGTGGGAGAGGCTTGAATGGTGGCCCCGTTCAACTGTGCTCAAATACTGACACTCAGTATTTCTCAATATGACCTGATTTAGAAAAGGAATCCTTGTAAATATAATTAAGGACCTTGAGATGAGATTTTTGTAAATTCACCACATGATCTCTAAGTTGAACGCCACATATCCTCGTAAGAGATAGAAGAGGAAAAGCTGAGTGAAGAACCACGGGAAGGTAGAGGCAGCTTAGGGACATGCTTGCATATGCCAAGGAGCTCCTGGACTCAGGAAGTCAGGAAGAGGCAAGTTAGGATACTCCCCGAGGGACATCAGAGAGAACCAGTTTGCCAGCAACTTCATTACAGACTTCTGGCCCCAGTACTACAAGGGAATAATAAATTCCTGTTGTTTTTAGCCTCCGACAAGTCGTAGTTTGTTCTGACTAACACAGGAGCCTAAGGTGCCTGTATTCTCTGCCTTATTATTACTATTCCTCCCTGGAAAAGATTTTCCATCCACTCGCATTGCACTTGCCGTAGTCTAGGCTCTGGCAAGCTGGTGACTTTGAGGAGCTTGTTTTCTAGGACTGTGGGACCGAGCTTAGCAAGCAATGTCAGTTTCTTGTAGACGTCCAGGCAAACCTGTGTCCTCATGCTTTGTGCTCTCCCGGGGCAGTTCTTCTTTCTCTCAGCACTGTTGACATTTGAGGTGAGTACATTTTTGTTGATCGGGCCATTCTGTGCATAGTAAGATGTTTGACTGAAATCCTGGTCTCTTCTTAGGCCAGTAGTCTACTCCCCCTCCACTGAGACAGTGACAAATGTATACAGAGGTCGGAAATATGTGTGTCCCTGGGGGAGCAAAACT